>MKEJ01004561.1:0-20643 GCA_001753735.1 Embelia ribes | reverse complement strand
AATGGCCACAATGTGAGTGATAAAATAGTAGTACCCCTAAAAATCAGTATTGTCCGACAATTGTCTAAGGACTTATCTATCGTCGGACCGACCGTTAGACAACTTTCGGGCAAAGCCCTTGAACACTCCGAACTCCCTGGAATTTTTAGCCAAGGGTTTGAGCCAATGTCCGACCATCGGAAAGGCTTCTAGACAACCCAAAATATCAAATTTCTAACTCATTCCACCTAGGCATAGCACCAATATACAATCTCAACCCGAGATTCATTCTAGGGAACAAATATATAATCATGCAAAAAATGCAAAATATTTATATGTATTTCCAAGATGTTACATCCTCCCCTTGTTAGAAAATTTTGTCCCTGAAATTAGTATAAAATACGAAAAAGAAAGGACACCGAAATCAACAAATAGTTTCGGACATTTTGTTCAAATCTCTTCTTCTTATTCCCAAGTCATCTTTTTCGTCAAATTGATCATCTGAAAGACTATAATACGTCGAATCAAATGTCTCCAAAGCATTTGCTCCTTTACTTCCAATATCCAAACAGGTCATACCTCATACGAGACATCCACTTCGATATGCAAATCATCAAAATTGATTACATGAGACAGATCTCGTATATATTTTCGAAGCATTAATACATGGAATACGGGATGTATGCTAGAAAGTTGAGGTGGCAAGGCAAAATGATGCTCAACCTCCCCAACCTTCTAGACAATAAGGAATAGACCAATGAATCCTGGTAAAGTTTCCCCTCATTCTTGAACACATAATCCCTTTCTTTGGAAAACTTTAAAGAAAAAATGATCCTTTACTACAAATGTCAAAGTTCGTCAACAATTATCCACATAACTATTATGTCTACTCTATGCCATTTCCAAATGTCTCTTTATCAATTGTACGATCTAAGTTGTTTCCTGAACCAAGTCCAAACCCAATAATGCGCTATCCCCTAATTTGGCCCAACAGATCAGAAAGCGATAAGGTTTCCTATACAAGGCCTCGAGTGAAGCCATATCGATGCTCACATGATAGTTATTATTGTAAGCAAACTCGATGAGGCTTACGTGTTCTTCTCATTGTCTCATAAAGTTAAGGATGCATGCCCGAAGCATGTCCTCAAGTATTTAAATAGTCCATTCAGATTAGCCATATGTTTGCAGATGAAACGCAGTACTCAGAGAAAGTTTTATCCCAAGGGCTTCTTGAAGACCAGACCAATATCACGACACAAAGTGAGAATATCCATCCGAAACAATCGACACAGGAATCCCGTGTAATTGCACGATTTCAAAAATGTACTTCCAATACTATTTCTCAACTGAGTCAGTCTTACAAATTGAAAAAAAATAGGCCAATTTCATCATCCGATCCACAATAACCCATATCGCATCCCTCTCCTTCCTTGATCTCATCAACCCGACCATAAATCCCATGGTAATCCATTCTCATTTCTTCTCAGGAACGCCAACAGTTGAAGTAAACCCCCAGGGCGTTTATGCTCTGCTTTGACTTGCTAACAAGTCAAGCAACTCGATATGAATCTACATTATATTTCTTCATGCCTAACTACTAGAAATGACAAGAAACATCATGGAACATTTTGGTGCCACCGAGATATACCTCTAAATGAGAATGCTGAGATTCTTGTAGAACCTCATTACTAATAGATATCGGAATGAGCAAGTAGTTTTGAAATTGCAACATCCATTTTTGGTAATAGTCCACATGTCAAGCCAATGTCCGCTCAAGATATATACTCAATACGCATCCGACTCTTTCGTGTTGGGCTTTGATCACCCACGTAGTCAAAGTTGGTTGAGCAACAATCATTAACAATGAAGCCCTACCCTCCAATTACACGATCTCCAACCCAAACTCATTGAGAACCCAAAGTATCTCCTATTCATCAATAGCAAGACATACAAGAGAAAAATGAGTTTTCCAACTTAAAGCATCCACCACAACGTTCACTTTGCCTGGATAATATTCGAGATCAAAGTTGTACCACTCCAAATACTCCATCAATCTCTGTTTTCTCATGTTTAAGTCTCATTGTGTGAACACATATTTCAGAGACTTATGATCAGAATAAACCTCAAACCTTTCACCATAAAGGTAGTGTAGCCAGAAATGTAACGCAAATACTACTACACCAAGCTCCAAATCATGTGTTTTGTAGTTCTACTCATGTATCTTCAATTGTCGCAAAGCGTAAGCAACTACTTTCCCGAGTTGCATAAAAATGCATCCTAACACTTCTTTCGACTAGTCATAGTATACCGTGTACCCGATTCCTCACTCTGGAATAATAAGGAATAGAGCCGAGGTCAACAAGGGTTTCAACCAAAGAAAAGCCTCCTCGCATTTTGATTTCCATTCATACTCTACGCCTTTGCGAGTAAGCTTTGTCAAAGGGTCCGCCACGCAAGAAAAATCTTGAACAAATCGTCTATAGTAGCCCGCGAGCCCCAAAAAACTAAGAATCTTGAATACCAATTTAGGTCATTCCCAAATGGTAACGGCCTCGATATTTGATTGATCAACTGAAACCCCTTTCTCCGAAACAACGTGCCCAAGAAATCGAACCTCCAACAACCAAAAATTACATTTTGAAAACTTGGCATAAAGCTGATATTCCCAAAGAGTGGAAAGTTTGATTTGAAGGTGTTCTCGATATACCTCCTTAGTAGGCAAATAAACCAAGATATCATTGATGAATACAACCACGAACCTATAGAAATAAGGATGAAATATCCGATTCATAAGATCTATAAATGCTACTGGGGCATTAGTCTGACCGAAGGGCATTACAAGGAACTCGTAATGACCATACCAAGTACAAAATGCAGTCTTAAGGATGTCTTCTGTTCAAACCTTAAGCTATTGATAGCCCGAACAAAAATCGATCTTTAAAAAGAAGTGTAAACCTCATAATTGATCAAAAAGATCATCAATTTTCGGTAAAGGATATTTATTCTTAATAATGACTCGATTGAGTTTACAATAGTTGATACACATCTGCATAGAACCATCTTTATCTGGCACGAATAAGGTCGAAATACCCCATAATGAAGCACTCGGCTAAATAAAACCCTTTTCCTTTAAATCATTTATTTGTATCCTCAACTCCCCCAATTGAGCAGGTGCCAAAGAATAAGGTGTGATAGATAAGCCAATCAAAAACTCTACTTCCCTATCGGGAGGGAGTCCAACATTATCCTCAGGAAAAAAATATGGAAAGTTATGAACAACCAAAAGAAATTCTATCCCTGAATTTGCCTCCTCAAAAAACGAAAGATTAACGAACATACATGACAAGCTAGAACGAGAATGCCTTAAAAAGGGGAAAGACATCCTCAAGCTCTCCCTGAAAATAAACATTAACTCCCGCACAAGTTCTCATCTCAACTTGCCTTTTTTCACAAACAATAGTGGCATGAAACTGTGTCAACAAATTCATGCCAATAATAATATCGAATCCCAGCATACCGAATATCACGAAATCATACGCAAAAGTATTATCAACAATTATCAATTCACAACCCAAACAAACTCGATCAATACGAAAAGTTAACTCCATCAGAGTATCAACGAATATAAAAGTATATAAACATTTAACAGATAATTCCAGAATGGATGCAAAACATGATACAATGAATGATTTAGATGCACCAATGTTAAAAAGTACATGCACCTAAGTAGAAAGAAAAGTAACAATACCTCGCATAACAAAGGGCTCAACTACATCAGTAGCTTGCGGCATAACATATGCTTGAGTATGCGAAGAGTGTTCCTGCTTGAACCTGCCATGAGTACCACCCCTCTGGTGACCTCCCTGAGATAACCATGCACGCTAATGTCCACATCAAATAAAGTAGTAGGCCCCATATAAGGTAGACTATGAGCCGCTATCGAAGGGAAGACTATGTGGGTCCACGAGAGCTCGGAACAGCAAAAACTCTTTCTAGACATCAAGTCTGCACATGGCCTTGGTTGTCGTAAGCTCGACAAATGCTTGGGGGTACACAGTCTAAATATATGCTTCGATACCACATAGGATACATATAACAAGAATAGAATACTCCCAAGATAAATGTCTCGACTAGCCGCAGTTATAATAATCAGAACCTCGAATCGAAGAATTTGAAGGAGTAGCTCGTCCGGACTGAGATCACCCTCGAGATGTATAAGAATGAAAGGTGCAAGGTGATCTCTTCTTACTATCACCTCCACCACTAACATTCAATCCCTCTTCACTAGCACCACTACCACCATAACCCTTACGAGCCTGCTAATCTGACCCCATATCGCGAACCAATTAAGAACCCAAACGTTGGCCCGAAGACCTAGGAGGATGGGACTCGGAACAAAAATCTGAAAGATGTCGAGTGGCTATGCTCACTTCAACTTCCATAGCCACATTGACACCAAGATTATAAGTTTGATGAAATCCCACTGCAACAGGAATTTGGATTGAATGATGAAGTCCCTTGACAAAACGATGACACTGAATATTTTTCATCGAAACAAGCTTCGACATGTAACAAAAAAGAGTCATGAACTTTTTTTTATACTCATGTACCAAGATATTCATCTGAGTGAGATTTAGAAAGTCAACTCACTTTCCTTTCAAAAGAGTATTGGGAAAGAAATTGTCCAAGAAAAGATTGCTAAAAGCATTCCACATTAAATTGTTTTGCCCGTACACCTCCTCTTGGCTCCTCCACCATTCTATATTTGCCTCATAAAGGTGCCATTACCATTCTCAGACCGTCGTCCCGAATATAAAGCACCTTGAAGATGCGTTCAATTTCCATGAGCCACTACTAAGCTAGAATAGGTTCTGGATCTCCAATAAAGATAGGAGGATCCATACGTCTAAAGTGGATCTAAGCCATTGAGACTCGAGTCTCATTAGTCTCATCCCTCGTACTCCTTGCCAGTCTCTGGAATGCTTCATCTATAGTTTAAAGCATATCCGCCCCCAATTGAGGACGAGCACATCTCGAGGTTGAGGTTGAAGTTTATCAGCCTTTTCCCCACTCTTCTCCAAACTCTCCTTATCAATGTCCTTGAGTGGAGGGATATTCTCCACCTCCTTGATCTCCACCTCGACTTCCTCTTTTACTTGTTCTCGGATGTACCTCAGATACGCTTCTTCTTCACCATATCCTTCCATTCGATCTCCATCACCTCGAGCTCTTCTACCTCCCTGGCATCCTCTATTATGGGTACCAAGACCACTTACCGTCTTCTACTCGTCATATTCAATCATAAACAGAAGAAGATAAAACCACGATTGTATATATAATGTATTGCCAAGATATATAAACACAAACATGAAACACGAAAACAAACCTGACTCATTACCCTGACTCGACTTGGTTATAAACCCTACCAAAAAGCCACCAAAGTTTGTATAAACCGATTAATTCTGATACCAACCTGTCGCATCCCAAATCCCGACAACCTGGAGACACAAACCTATGAAAAATACGTAATACACAAATACCTAAAAGTATTCAATTAATATGATCGAATACAGTCCCATACACGAAGCTCGATATGCTAATATACATATAGAAAGTCATAACCCAAACATGCATATATGTACCACAACAATAACAACAAAGTAAACATCAAGTTTACAAATACATCAAGCTGCTTGTTTACCAACAAAAGAAAGTTATTACATTTAAACAAACTAAGTCTTGACTACAATATAAGTGAATGACGTTGAAGCTATGATACAACAAAGCTATGAAAATACATCATATTGTGGCTTCAACATCAAGGCTACAAAAGTACAACAAGAAAGATGACAACATAAAGTCATCGACTCGGTACGAATCCAAAAGATATCAACATAAAGCATAAGCAACTCAAACATGTCACGTATTCTTCTTGACACCTACAAAACAAATAGAATACAAAAGATGAAAATAAAAGTATACCATTAGATTCTCAGTAATACCATAAATATGAGCCTACGAAGTACTCAAAATACATGAATGCAACTACTAATACTCATAATCCAATATGTTTCTCGTATGATAAGGGAAACATGCTTATGATATGAGGGGTATGTAAGTTGTCAGTAATACAAATACTTTAAAATGCTTGTTGAATCTCATCACTTAAACCCAAAACTTGAATCCCGAATATATTAATCTCGAACTCAAATCTCATATTCGACTCAGAGTAAAAGTTTGGGATTAGCATCTCTCGAATGTAGACTCCATGAATGTCCATACCTCACCATTTGGGCCTCTTAAATGCCCTTTTTACCATGATGATCCTCTCAAGGAATAACCCCTTATTATAGGCCCGACTTAGAGCTGTCAGGTCGCTCATAAAAATTCTGAGATTTTAGTTGGATAAAAGCAATTATAGTCCCGAAAAAGAAAGCAAAAGACTTGACTCAAATGTTTATGCTTCTTTGTGCCTCAAATTTCATGTTCTATATGTCTCGATTTACATGCTCATGTTTCTATACTCGAATGCTCATACTCGAATATTCATGCTTGAATGCTCATGCTCATATGACATGAATAAGTTATGAAAAGTATGTTTTGCTCATGCTCGAATAAATGATAGAGATGTTATCAATTAGCCATAGCTCAAAAATAAATATAACAATAAACTCAATAATAAAAGAGAATCAATATACGATAAACTCGAATACCTGAATATGAAACGATACTTGTTATACATGACGACTACTAACATAAACACTAATTTATTTTATTACTCTGAATTTACCATACCAAAGCCCCGAATGGACTCTAAACTTCAACTCTAAAAATCCCCCTTGAAACTCCTCGAATGAACCCCCAAATACGTTCTAGATCCATTTTTTGAATTAAGGCGAACCTATATATAAAAATTTTGTACACGAGATAAGAAACAAATTTATCAATTTTATTTCAAAAGACAAAAATAACATGTATATCAAAACGAGATAAACGAAAGAAAGAAAGAATGAGACTTACATTAGAACGATGCTCTCGAACTAAGGAACTTGGATATCAACTTTGTTTTTAAAAACAATAGCCTCAAGTAGATGAATCAATATCGAAGATATCAAAACCCATAAAATCCCCCAAGCCCTATCTCTCTCTCTCTCTCTCTCTTTCTTTCTCTCTTTCTCTTTCTCTCTCTCTCTCTCTCATTTTCTCTCTCTCTCTCTCGAAAGAGAACTTAAAAGTTTAAAACACAACATAAAACCCGTTAAATCTCTCAAGCCCCCTTCATATACATATATATGTATGTATATATCGACAATACGACATTCCAGAGAGAGAGATGACATCCGGCGGGGGCGGCGGCGGAAGAACGGTGGTGGTGGGGATGAAGCTGGGGTCTCAGAGCGGGGAGCTGCTGACGTGGACGCTGGTTAATGTCGCTAAGCCCGGTGATCGTGTGATTGCTATCCACGTACTGAGTAAGAATGGTGAGAAGTTATAAAGAGAAAGAAGAAGGGATCATTGTTTTTATTTTTAATATTTTTTTGGGGGGATTTGAAGTGTGAGTATTTTCATTGCCAAAATAAAAATATAACAGCAGCATATTCTAGAAATATTTTTTTTAAACCTTTTCTTAATTTGTGTGGCATTAAATTGATCTTATAGAATATTTGTCTTGAAAGACTTCAACGTGGCCAATTTCTAATGTGTAGAAGAAAATGACTTTCTAGAAAGTTAAATTTTAAATTTTAAATAGAAAAGCCTGCGGTAAATTCTCTTATTTTTCTAAAATCTCAGAATAATTTCAATTTTTGGGTTTAAAAATTTAGTATTTTTAATTTTTTAATCAATACATTGATTTTGTTCCCAGTAAAACTATGAACTTCGGATTGAGGAAAAGAATTAATTTTATGTTTTGTATATCATATATCATTATTTCAATATTTTTACGTAGGTGGGTGCATTTTCTAGATTATTGATTTCTGTAGCAGGAATTGAACTTTAGAAAAGTCTGATTTCAAGGTTTCATTGGGTTGCAGCTTTTAAGTAAAAAAAATTTGTAATTCTTTTCGGTCCAATGAAAAACCTAAGCGCATTTGTTTAGGCCATAGTAATTAAAAAAACTAAGCTTAAAAGCTGGTTAAATTAAGTCTTTAAGGAAAAAAAAAAAAAGAAAAATTTAAAAAAAAAAAAAGCAACCAAGTTCTCAATAATTGCATGAGAAAAACTTGTAGGTATACTCTTTATTTGGTAATTTTAATTAATTTTTTTTTTTTGTTTCAGAAATTGTGGATCAAGAAGGGAAGTCTTCTCTTTTCTCACTAGTCAGTGAATTTGACTCCATTCTAGCAGCCTATGAAGGCTTCTGTAGCTTGAAACAGGTCTGGATTCTATTTTTTCCCCCTTTTTATTTACTGGGAATTTTATTTGCTTGGCTAAACTTAATTTCTCTTTTTGGATTTACAGAACAATTAGAATTTAATTTTTTAATTTTATTTTATAGTAGATTAATTTAGATTTAGCTAAGTTGAAGCCAGTAATGAAAAATGAGAGGTGAATTTTATAACTACTGATACAGGGGCTAAACCTCAGTAATGAAAAATGAGAGGTGGATTTTATAACCACTTATACCAGTAGTTGAATGCATGTAGTGCCACCAGTGTCCTAGTGTATTTGAATGATGATGAGCAAAGTTAACTAGTTAGCTAATCAAGTGTTTATGTGGGTCATCAGTCATGTTTCTTCTGTTGTCGGTGGATATGGTCCCCAATTCTCTCTCTCTCTCTCTCTCTCTCTCTCTCTTATTACATTTTCTGCTTAAAAAGTAAAATCTCATTGAGTGTTTCCATGTTAAGTTCTGGTTAGTTGTTGATAATATGAAAACACTATCAAATCTAAGGTCAAATCCGAAAGCCCAGCTATTGAAAATAAATGGGTGGAGTACCGATAATTTTTAATTTAAACAAACAAGTCCTGTTGGCTTTGATGACGTATTAGATTTAGAATTCATACTAGGAAAGAGAGGAGCTCATTATAGCTTATAACTCAATTTCCGATGTGTGATAACTTTAACAAAACCTATGCTGGATATACTCCATTATATTTTCAGAGAAGTTGAAGACATCTACTTATTATACTCTGCTTAAATGGCAAATTATTTTTTCTGTTCTTAGAGTGTTTGAATACATCTCCCCGATCCAAAGCAGTGTAAATTTGGTTATTCTCAGTATAAAAAGGGGAAAATGTGCAATTTTTGTTCTTTTTAATTTAAGTTCAATACTGACAAGTTGTGATTGTGTTGGGGATTTACCAGGTGGATCTCAAGCTTAAGATATGTAGAGGCTCGTCGATCCGGAAAACTCTTGTTAGGGAAGCTAAGTCTTATGATGCTAGCCAGGTCATAATAGGAACTGCTCAGAATCACCATACATTACGTTCATCGGCCTCTGTCGCGAAGTACTGTGCGAAGAAACTATCTGGGTGCTCAATACTTGCAGTTGATAGTGGGAAAATTGTTTTTGAAAGAGAGACATCTAAGACCACCAATGGATATGCAAAAGGTAGTAATTGCTTCTGTTGTTATTCTTTAGATGGATTGAAGCCAACTACATATCATGCAAATTGCTAAAGTAGTCACTTAGGTAGAGGTGTTGTACTTGTACCTATGGATAGCACTGTGCCAACGTAACACAGGTTCATACAGGTCCAAAATGCGGGTGTTTGCTTTGTTTGGTTCTCAAAATTTGTTCTAATTTCCACTGGTTTTGAGTCTTGAAACAGTGGAACTTTGGGAACATACCTCTGTTCAATCTTATTTTAGATTTGGTGCATTTTATTTTGAAACCACCAAAAACAAGTTCCAAATGTGCCTGCTTTTTAGAACTGCTTTCGGAAAGGATGTGCCAAATACGCTTCCTGCAATTTTTATGTTTTCAAAAGCTAATTATAGTTTCAAAAGCAGAACAAAATGCAGCCTAAGGTTTCTCTTATTTCACTTACTTTTCAAACTTGATTAGATGCTGAGACAATCGTCTGCCATAACACAGTTTAGCAACGAAAAAAATGGTACCAAAATCACCGGATTGCAAACACATTTTAAGACATATCTCTGGAAAAATGAGGTAAAATGTGATTCTGAAGAAGAAGAAATCCAGACGAGGCAGATACAGAGAATTTTTTTAGGACAATCTCGAGACAGGTCAGAAGAAAGCTAAGGTTAGAGATGGATGGTACTAAAAGTTTTTTTTTTTTTGGAAATTGATGGTACTAAAAGTTACTGAAGTTGAACCCATGACTTCCAATTTAGGGAAATTAATTTTATCATTAACTAAATACCCTGATCTGGAAATTTCAACTTTCCCTAAAAACCCTATTCTATTAAACAAATAAGGATTTTGGACCGAAATCAAATTGAACACAATCCCAAACACACAACAAAGACTAGCATTTAAAAAAAAATAGTACAAATTAAGCGAAGATTCATTCTGATTTTCCCTTACTTTGAAAAGGACTAAACCTAACAAACTTTTAGCAAGTGAATGGCAAACAAAATGAAGGTATTAGCCAATTATTAAGATAGACCAAAAGTTCTTTACTCCCTCAAAGTAAAAACCAAAACAACCTTAGCACAGCACAAGCAGCAAACAAGAAATTTGCATAATTTATTCGAAAAGAATGAGTTATTGTTCCTCTTCATCAGCAACCAGATGAATACCAAAGGGTTGTACCTAGCAGAAAGTTGCATCTAAGTTCACTTCTAAGCAGACTCGGATTTCAATCAAGAGATTGTGGATCAATAAAAAGGATAGTATATGAATACCCAAGGTAATAATTGTTAAAATGAAATAATATGAACCAGATAGTAATAATTTATAGTCTAACAACTATAGCAAAGCAAGGTTGAATAAATGCAATCTAATACATAGGAGAACTCGTGTATCAGTTCAGAACATTGAAAAAGCTGGAGAAAAAGGATTAGTAAGGAGATAAAATCTATTTTTATTACATATTTTGAAGTTGCAAACTGAAATTGAGCTATTAACCAAACATAGTCCAGATTGTCACCCTCCCATTTGCACACTCTACGCCCGCTACCAATGGGGTGTAAATCTAAAATTACTTAGATTGCATGATTAGAGTACTTATATTCAGGCTAAAGCCATATTTGATAAGTGCTCAAAAAATACAAAGATCTATTTTCTACAAATTTTGGGATCTAACGATGTAATTTTAGTGCTTTGATCATTTTCCAAATTTAAATTGATGGAACTGAATACATTTGAAATAGTATAAAAATTCAACTTCCACGTCAGCAAGCAGGTAGATAAATTGAGATAGTAAGAACAATAAAATTACAAGGTAGCAAGTATAAGTATACAAATTCAATGCAAGGATTAAATAGATGTAGCGAGAGAAAGAGGGAGGGAGACCTGGACGAGCCAGAGGGCGGCGGTGCTAGCGGCGGCCTGTATGTCGGTGGGCTGCGGCCAGAGGAACTTGCTCACACCTGATCTCGTCGCCATGGAGGCAATGGCGACGGCCATCCTCCCCAGCGAACGAATCTATGAACAAAAGAATTTGAATTTTTATTTATTTATATAAAGTTTCAATTTTTTTCCCCCTGGGTCCCATTTCCGGGTCGGGCTTGGTTGAAGTTTACAAACTATAATTTTTTGCAATTTTTTTTTTTTTCTAAATGAACTTACTTAGCTTTTCAATTGAGCTTATTTGATATTTGCCCTTGATAACTTAAAAATCTTAAGCTTGATATATCTTCTTTTTTTTTTTTTCTAATTAAAAATAAGTTAGCTCATTTGATTGTTTTACTTGAAGGGTGTATTACCATAATGGTTCTCATTGTCTTAATGATGTTAAATATTGTTATACGTAGACAAATAATAAGCTTAAACGTTTATATGCGGATTACATTGACGTACTCCCATTGCATACCGATTTTTAAGGGTAAGTCTTACCCTACAATTATAAATTTAACAAATAAAAATTCTATTTGGTTTCCACCATTTCAATGGAAATATTAACACTGGGTAAATTTCAAAGAAAAGGAGGTGGCGGGGAGTTGGGAAATATTCACTTCGCGAAAATCCTATACAAAAATTATATAACTTGTTAGATAATATGGTTTTATCCTATTATTATATTAAGGAAAAAATCAAGACTGCATGTAACAAACGTGTTAACACAATTTTCTTAATCAATTTTAAACTGTTATTTGCCTCAAGTTTTGAGTAAAGTGAGATATTTATTTCGTTTAAACTTCTTTTTAATGTCAAGAACCTTACACCAAATTCAAAGACATTAGCAGTATAAGTAGTCAATAAATGACTAAGTTATCCCTAGGCGAACTATTCATCGGTCATTGATATGTTTTACACACTTATTTCGTCTCATTTTAATAGTCTCATTTTTTTTTTCATAAGTATTAAGAAATATCAATTAATATTGTTAAAATACGAAATATTTTTACTTCCTTTCCTACAATACCTCTAATTAATGCTACAATTTTGCACAACTTATAATAGATGGAGTAATTAAATAATTACAATAAATAAATGCATTTTAGTAAAGTGATTTTTCAACTATTTTTTATAAAATAGAAACTAGACATATATTGAAATGAACTAAAAAGAAGAATACAAACCTATTAGGTCACATACTCGAAATTTGGAAATAATATTAGTTGTTTAGCTAAAACTATGGGATCTAGATGTATTTTTGTTGAGTCTATGGGTACCATTTTTGCAATTAGACCTTCTTTTAAATCAACCGGGCTTTTGGTCCATTCTACCAGATAGTACGGACCCATAACCAAGCCCAATCTAGTACAGATTCACTACCTTCTTAAGTTATAAAGGTTTATAGATTAATTTCCTATTCAAGCATCAAATACAAATGGGAAAAAAACTTTTTAGTTTAGGCCTTTATTTTTTTTCATCAGATCAGAAATATGATTAATCAAGTGGGAAATGTAGAATATTGTCATTAGAAGGGCATGTAGCAATTTTTGTTTGCTTGACTAGCCTCTTTACCATGAAAAGTTACATAAATAAAGAGACTACACAAAAATGAAACTAGACCCAAATACATAGAATTGAGTTCATCATCATCAGCCACTACTACCGGTTTGGCTTGCTACTCTTCTCTCGGTGTAGCCGCCACTTCAGCTGCATCGTATACCATGTCAGCAGCGACAACACTCATTTCTTCTGCCATCATTCCCGGAACCACTCCAGCTATCACCTTCGTCATTGCCGGATATACTTAGTTTCGATAAGTTTAACTCCCTCTTTAGACCGGATATTTTGTTTTGATAAGTTTAACTTCCTCTTTAGACAAAAAACTGCGCAGCCTTTTTAGGTTGGACGACTTTCCCATTTTCGAGCCCAACTACATTCTTAAAATAAATAAAATTTGGAACATGGTCGACGGCATCATAATATGATCCTTCCACCATTATAATTTTAGTTTTTCTTGTCTGATAGTTATAATAAATAAGAGTGCCGACAAAGTTACGGAACAACACAACCGCATTGTTCAAGTACCTAATTGATCTTAGGCTTTTGATTTGAAACTGGCCCAAAGATCGACACTAATCTCTTTAGTCCAAGATTCCTTCACACCATACTTGTTCATCGCATAAACTTCATATTAAAATTTATTTGATTATATCGAGTAAAAAAAATAATCCACCTAGCGTCCCAACCCTTCTTGAATGAGCCCTCATGAAATACAAATGCAATTTGGTAGGTAGATATATATACTGAAAGTGCTCGATTTTTAAGCAGAACAAACAAATTATATTTGGGATCAACATAAAATCAGTAACCCAATGAAGATTTCCAGTAGTTTGTGCCTAGTTTAAGTATCTCACGTGATAAACATTCAGGGAATCGGATGACCTTGTATTGCTTAGTCTTCAGGCAAAACCCAAACCCAACGAATGGACAGTCTGTCACATTTAAACGAGGCAAAATTGTAAATTCAACGTAGTAAACAAAAGAGACTGATATAGATTATTATCATTTGATAAAAAAAGAGTAATCGTAATTGTTATGTGTAGACAATACAATTAGTTAAAAATCTATCAGTAATATCATAATTTATATCAGTCATATTATAACTGCAATGCACTTTTTTTTAGCATTCTATCAAATTTTATTGCCCAAGAAATATTGCATTGAAAATAGAGACTCCAAGACAGCATATAAACTAAATGACCCGTCCAAATAAATGGGATAACCGAAACTGCACAACTAACATAAATAGGCCAAACTCAGAAACTCGTATAAATGGGGAACTCGGATCGGCCCCTCCGTTCACCAAAATGAATAATACCAAATCTCCCCCAATAAGTATTAAGTCTTGCTATGTTTATGAAACTCAAATTATAATTTGTAGGCCGATAATATTGAAAGACGTAGCCAGGGAAATCTAAATACATATTTAGAAATTTTATTGGAAGAAATTATGATGGGATTCTAGGAAAGGAAGTAAAGTTGTTTCTAGAATAATGTCAAATAAATGTCGAACGTATTTTCGTAGAATAAATTAAATTTAACATTTTGCTAAACACTTATTTTGAACTATTTGAAGTATAAAAATACAGTCTCAGTCTTAGGTAGTGACCCATAGCATCATGCTACAATCAATCATGGTACCATCAAAAGTTTGTACTAAACCACTTGGAATCCGATCAAAGATTTGTACTAAACCACTTGGAACATAATGTCTTCTTAGATATTTACCACAATACTACAACATCGAAATAATTATACTCCCAACACATACCTTGGAATAAACATATTCCGAATGCCCAAAACAAACATAACAAACCTTGTAATAGAATGAGAACAAGGATTTAGTTGTTGGCTTTGATTCCTCCTGCATAAACCTCCTTTATTTATAATAGTACAAGTGTATAAGATAATGTCATCATATTTAAAATTGTAGCCTTTAACAACTTATCTATACAAAAGTGATAAAGCAAGACCAAGTCAAAGAAAGCATTATTAGCACAAGCTAGTTGGAGCTTTCAGTTTTGCATTGTCCCAGTCTTGTGCTTCGGTTTCATAATAGTTTATGCCTTGAAATAAACATACTCCCAAGGCCTACAACAAACACAACAAACCTTAGAATAAGCATACTACCAAGGCTTACAACAAACATCATCCTATTGTCACAAAACATTGCTATTTTCCTTCCAGCAGTTGTCAATCAATTTATTCGACGTGTGATTTTCATACCAAAACATGACAAACATTTACACACCGAAATGACAACTTCGACGACATGCATAAACAACAATTATTTGGAATTAAAATATCAATCATGTGATACATTAAGCAATTTTAAGAATCCCCTCGCAGAATTTTTGGAGAAAACCTTAGAAATGGCCTCAAAAGAAACACCGACTAATGATGGAAATCTATGAATAAAATAATAAAAATGCCATCACCAATAGTCTATACAGGCTCATTCAATGGAGATCTATGAACAAAATAATGAAAATGCCATCACCAATAGTCTATACAAGGCTCATTCAATCAATAAAAAATGTTTTTGATTGATTAGGGTTCAAAACGATCAAGAACGAATTTGAGGAAAATTTACCTAACAACGAAGAGGGTGGAGGGAAGAATTTGAATTCACACTTATATAGCGGATCAATTTACCACTAATAATAGATGTATCGTGGTCCAAAGAACCCTTTCTCTTTCTCTCTGAGTGTTTGGAGGTTGAGAACATATGTTTTAGATAGTTAGGGTTCGAGAAAATATAACATAAAGCTCACACCGATGGAGAAGAAGGGGAAAGTCAGGGTGGAGCTCGTCAATCAACGAGCTACAGTGCTCGACAAATTCTCAAAAATTTATATTTAGGATATTCGCAACGTATAGTGCACGATGAGGTAAGTTCTTTACTCCTCTTGCTCATTTACATTTTCTCCATTCAGGACTTTGAGAGATTTTTGAAATTAAAATTCATATTATCGTTCATCATGATTAGTGAAGTATTTTAACCCTCAGATTCATGTTGAACCGAAATCATTCGCTAGCTCGATTTGGAGATTGAAGTTTTGGGGGGTTGGAGGTTTTGGGTAATTTCATCTAATACCGCCCGCCGTTTGGCTTCGAGGTATATACACTTTTTACTCGCCATTGAATTCTCTACGTTTCGTTTTCTCGGGGGCGATACCTCTATTTTCGTGCAAAGTGTGTTTGACGAAATAAAAATAGAAAATATTTTTCTTATGATGTGTGGACCTTTTTCATGTACTTGATCATGGTCATATGAGAAGTATAGCTTGGTGATTTCAGAGATGCGATAAGTGGCATTCGGGAAACCGTGAACAAGGTTTGGCGAGAATTTGCAGAAAGAGCGTTTTATGTGCTTTTGAGAGGCTTGAAAGGTATGGGTAGATTCAGAGCCTTAATATAATTTGGAATCTCTGTTAGTATATATATACATGCTTTGACATGACGTGGAGGTTGATGGGTAGTAACGACTGAAAGTAAGGCATACAGTCATAATATGATTAGTATGCATATAGACAGAGATCCGTAAAAGCTATTGAGGATGAATACTGAGGGCATAATGAGATGATGTATAGTAGACTTATCTCCTTACAATTGATATTTACGTACATGTGAGCTATATGTACGAATAGTGGAGATATACATATATGCGAGAGATATATGTATCAATGGAAATATACGTACATGCGAGATATATGTTCAAGTGGAGATATATTTATATGCGAGATATATGTACAAGTGGAGATATCCATATATGTAGGATATATATATGCGTATATATATATATATATATATACGTACAAGTAGCGAAATACATATATGGATATATATATATGTGTGTGTGTGTGTACAAGTGGAGATATATGTATATGCGAGGTATGTGGACGAGGGGAGATATACATACATGAGAGATCTATGTACGGGTGGAGATATACGTATATGTGAGGTATGTGCACAAAGGGAGATATAAATACATGCGAGATATATGTACGAGTCGGAGGATGTATACCCTTCGGGGTGAGCACCTGATAGCTCTGAGTCGGACTTAGCCGGATGAGCGGTAATAGGTATAAGCGCCTGATAGCTCTAAGTCAGGACATAGACAGATGAGCAGCGACAGGTATGAGTGCCTGATAGCTCTGAGCCAGGACCTAGCTGAATGAGCAGCGACAGGTATGAGCCCCTGATAGCTCTAAGTCAGGACTAGCCGAATTATGTATGCTCATATTGTCATTGTTAAGATCAAAAACACATGTTTGGATGCTATGTGGAGATGTATAAGATGTATAAAATCTTGGAGGCGTAATCTATTCCTATGTGACATCGAATAATATTTATGTTGCTTGGAGACGAGGTAGTGTAATTATGTGTGGATTACCATTTGTGTATGGATACATTTACATTCATACTTGGTGTTGGATTATGTCATCGTTTGGAGACGTTCGAAGCATAGTTAGATTTCGGAAAGCATTGTTAACAATTGTGGGAACTTCGTATTGTGTTTGGAGACATGCTGCTGTTGTTTGGGTTGAGGACTTCTAGTCTAGGAATGATTTGTTGGCTGAATTGGGACTGCAGATCAGATTGGGAATGAGTTTTAGGTTTAGAAGGGAACCGTTCAAACGGTGGGTATCGTTTGGACGATGGGTACCATTTGAATGGTTAGATCGCGAATCAGATTATATGTTTAACTGCCTCGAAAACGGTGCCATTACTCACTACAAAAAAAAGGCTTTTGGAGACTGCAAAATCAGACTTTAAATAAAGAAAATCAGTCGCTAAATATTCAGCGACCGAATTAGCGACCAATATGAGGTGGTGACTAAAACCTTGGCCACAAATTAATTTAGTGACCGATTGTTATGTAGTCGCTATTTAGCCACCAAAATGCCAGTCTCCAATGCCGTAGCTAAAGTTGGTCACGTGCATTTTAAGGGACCTGAATAGCGACCGATTTGTTTATTTTAGTGACCGATTATTCAGTCTCTATTTGTTGTAATGGCTATTATTTAGAGACCATATTCGGTCGCTAATTCACAAAAAACGAATTCACAAAAAACGGCACATGTTCTTAAATCATCTTACTCAACAGGAAAAAAAAGAATGATATCTAGCCAGATCAAATCAAAGATCATCACATGCAAAAACAAAATTAGATGAACTTTCACAACCCTACTGCGTAATATGATACAGAGGCAGAGGAGATGTGATATACATAGTCAAGAGGAGAAACAGTTTGAGAAATCTTAAATCAACAAAGAGCATTTTACACGGGATGAATCAAAAGGGATAAGAATCATGACTAGAAACATCTAGACAGGGTGTTTCTCAACAATTCTTGTATTTCTGAAATAGAAATGTGCATGAACTTCTAACACCAATAGCAGCAACAAACACATTTTCAGAAGCCAATCTCTTTATAGCACTTGCAAAGGATATGGTGTCTTTACCAGATGCAACAACCAAGAAAGGGCTTTCCCTGAAAGAAGTAGAAGGATGTTTAAAGGACAGACAAATAAGACGAAACAGAAATTAGAAATAAATTTACAGCAATGCTGAAACATAATTATATCAAAGTAGAAGCTAGAACTCATACTTCTAAGTTTTTCTTTTTATGATCAAACTCGTATCTTTTTAATGCAGAACAAATCAATTGAAGCAAAAGTTCTTAAGTTTTTCTACGACAAAGCTATAGTTGATGTACAGTGTGACTAGGAACCCACTTTGGAGCTTAAACTTTGAAGTGAGAAAATGCATGTTTAGCTGTAAAAGACCTATCAGAAGACAAGCTCCAATATCTGATATCCAGGCTAGCTTTCAACCTCAATTTTCAAATTACTCACTCTAGCCACTAAATTTGCACCACCAATTTCAACAAACTGGCCACAAACATAGTACGTCTAACTATTCCATTGACAACTTCTAATTTTTGTAGACTTGCATTTACCGAAATTCCCACTCAAAATACAACTTCAACTTGCAATTTTATAAAGAAAATAATTGAACGACAAAAGAGAGAGTGAAGTATTGTGGCAAGGATTGGACACTAAGTATAACAGACTAGAAAAACAAGAATATAAGTACCTCTATTCTTTTTTCATCGATTCTACGGGAGAGATTTTTCCATATCCTGTTGAAGATTGGAAGATCAGGAGGAGCCTCTCCCTCATTAAATGCTTCCACCCTTCTATCAAAAAGCTGCAGAGAATAATAGTGATCAGACATGACTTCACTAATTAAGACAGAAAGTGCTTCTTCTAGTAAGCCACTAATAACATGTTCAATTCTGTTAAATAAGATGCATTAAATATCGAAAATAAGTATAATATGAGTAGCGTGGATTGCATCTTACATAAGAACTTCCAAATAACCATACAAATGCTCGAGAATGGCATATGATAAACTTCATATTGATTAAAAAAGAAGCAATTTACTTGTAAAGGGGCTTACCCTCATTTTCATAGTCAAATCTCTCAGTTACAAATTTGTTATGCAGAAATCATATAAAAAGAGAAGATAGAAAAGAAGTGAAGCCGTTATTCAGGGGATGGAGGATCTCAAACCAATTGTTGTCCTCCAAACAAAAAAATGATGAATCAGAGCATGTAGCTGAATGTTGCACTTAAATTTGCACAATGGAGTAGGTCACGTTTTAGCAATATAACTCACCTTTTAACATTGTTTAAAATCGACCAACTACTAAGAAGTCCAAGTGAGTCCAAATGAAGTATGACAGGTCCTGATTCATCTTCCTTATCAGGGATGCAAATAATAACCAAGCTCCAATGAAGACTGCATTAGAAGATGAAGGAGAAAAGGCACTACAAAGTAAAGAAATTTGCAGTACCAAAAACCACATCATCAAAAAACAAGAAATTAAAGAGCAACATATATCAAACAATATCTGCACATATAGAAAGATTTTTTTTTATCAAAGATCTCTAAGGATCTAAACCTCACTGCAATGTAATACCTCTTTGTACCAGCAAAAGTCCAATGACAGTACAATCTGTTATTTTAACATACTTGAGAGGAGGTTGCTTAATCATTCATTACAAACAAGACAAGTAGTTGCTCAAACTAAATATCAAGGAAATATGCAGTCACTGACAATATCAATTTCTGTGCATATGTAACATTACAAGTTGTCGTCCTTGGCAAGCTTTTGTAGATCAATATCTACCCTCATTTCAGTGATATGCTCCTCAAATGTATAATAATTCATATTTAAAAGAAGTAGCTCACAAAGTGGTAATAAAGCATCGTACGAACTTTAAAATACACTCAAACAACTCACTCTTCATATTATATGATATATGATTATTCCAATTATTTTAAGAATTTTATATCGGCATGTACAATTCGTAAAATATTGATTTCTATAACAGAAATGATTTTCTAAAAAGTCTAACTTATAAGCTAAATAAATAACTAGTGTAAATGCTCTTAGTCGTTATGAGAAAAAGATTATAAGCACACTAAATTAAGTACACTAACTTGGAGATTAGGTGAAGTAAAACAGTAAGAAGCAATGTTGAAAACAGGGGTGGAATCATGAACTCGAGTAGAAAATTTATGGGGTGCTGTAACTACGTATAAAAAACATTGCACTTAAATT
>MKEJ01004558.1:0-12426 GCA_001753735.1 Embelia ribes | reverse complement strand
AAACAATGGCAAGGACAATCTGGGAAAATTTGATGTAAAATCTGATGAATCCATCTTTGTAGGATACTCCTTAAATAGCAAAGCATATAGAGTTTTTAATAAAATAAATTTACTCGTTGAGAAATCTGTTCATATAGCATTTGATGTAAATATTTCTATGCTTTCTTTTTCTACTAATGATGATGATGATGTATTTGAAAATATTTTTCAAAAAGAAAGTTTCCAAGTAAACCAACACCAAAAAGAAGTACCTTTTGTGCAACGATAAAAGGATTTTAAACCTCCTCCTGGGATTCATGATGATCTTTTGAAGGAATACCGATATGCCACACATCATTATCAAAACCTAATCATAGGTAATGAAGGTGAAGAGTTAAGAACTCACTCTTTTATTAATAAGCCAGTAAATCACTTTACCTTTTTATCTCTACAAAAGCCTAAAATTTTCAAAAAATCCAAAAATGACAAAAATTGGATTATGGCTATGCAAGAGGAACTAAACCAATTTGAAAGAAATAATGTTTGGTCATTAGTTCCTCCTCCAAAAGATCATTCAATTATTAGTACAAAATGGGTTTTCCGAAATAAAATGGATTAATCGAGCACAATCATAAGAAACAAGGCCCGATTGGTTACACAAGGATACAACCAAGAAAAAGGCATCGACTACGATGAAACTTTTGCTCCTATTGCTAGATTAGAAGCAATTAGAATGTTACTTGCATTTGCATCAAATTTTCAAATTTTATCAAATGAATGTAAAAAGTGTTTTTCTAAATGGGTATATAATGGAGGAAGTATGTGTAAAAAACCTCCAGGTTTTGAAAACTTAGATCATCTTAATCATGTTTATAAATGTCATAAGGCCCTTTATGGCTTAAAATAAGCTCCAAGAGCCTCATATGAAAGGCTCTGTAAATTTCTTTTAGAAAATAGTTTTAAAAGAGGAACTCTTGATACAACACTTTGGGATTAAATACTTCTACTAGATTTACATTAGTCTCAATGGAGATTTGGATTCTCCAATATTGTATTTCTCCTCACTTCTCCACGTAGTAAAGAGAAACTTATTCAGCAAGAATTCTCACATGCTATCAAGTATTCATATGTTATTTTTTGTTTCAATTTTTATTGCCAATATATTTTGTATTTTGAATTTAATTTTGATTCGATTTTCTTTACCTTTTTTGTTCCTTTCGAAATTTTCAAGAACTATATTACTGTATTGCTGGGTTTTTTTCTTTTGATCCTGCATAAGTAGCCCTTCACCTTCCTCTCTGACTTAAGCATAAATACATACATAAATTATGTTAACAAGTATACACATGTATATATGTATATGTATATGTATATGTATATGTATGATTTTTTTTTTAAAATTCAGCTTAAGCTTGCATGCAAGCGACAGGTAATTGGAGTTTTTAGTGCTCAATGTTTCCATAGGATCGATCTGGTTTTAATTTTGTTATTGTTACTTTGAATAATCGCCTGAGTTTATATATATTCGCTGTATCTCGAGTCTAATTTGCTGATTGATTATCTAATTATGTGCGTGATTGGAATCTAGATATGTTGATGAAGGGTTAAATGGGAAGTTTTTTAGTTAATTAATTTTTGTTATTGGAGTCTACTAGCAATTTCTTAGCGTTCATATGGTGTTAATTTTGTTATTGCAATTTCTAGGATTAATCTGGTTTTAGTTTTGTAATTGTTTGGTTTTCATGTATATTGCTGTATTTTGAGCCTTATTGTCTTGATTGATTATATGGATTAGGGGCAGGATTAGAGTATACATATGTTGATAACCAAGGGCCGATGGGTAGAATGTGAATAGGGTTAAATGAGCATTTGTTTTTAGTTTATTGAGTTTGTTTTGGAGCATTCATTTGTGGTGGTAGTGGGTGGGAGCATGGCTGTCTAGTAGTAATTGCAAATTGAAAAGATGCGATGTTTGTCATTTTGTCTATGCACATTTAATTAGAGCCCTTCGCATACATTTTAACTGTTGGATTGATTGGTTTATTCAAAAGTTCCGACTTAAAATAGATTTTGTTGTATAAAAATGAATGGATCTAATTTAACAATAATCCAACGACAGAAAAGAACTGAGTGGTTCCAATTAAAATTATATTGGAGCCAACATTTATTTCTCCTAAGTGACTTTGGAAAGTAAGAATATAGATATGGCTGATGTGTCGTAACAGATGGCTTGTATTGATGCTTTAACAAGTTTTTGGTGAATGTTACGCTACATCAACGGTATACTGTGTTCATTCCTCAATGGATTTGCAAAGTAAGAAAATAAATATCTATGATGTGTTGTACTTGGTTATTGAGATGCCGATGCCTTGTAATATATGCCGATGCTTTGTAATAAACAACTTATATATATATTCCTTTACATGTAATGCTACATCACATCAGCAGTATACCCCGTATGTGCTTTTGCTATACCAAAGTTTTTTTCTTGATAGGGTAAACCGATAAAGTTGATTAGTTCCTTTAAGGACCCATTATAAAAGAGAAACTACAGTGTATTGTTGCCTTTTTTTGGGAAGAGAAAGTGAGTGCTTTGTGTGGTCAGCTGCTGCACTGTTCATCTCACTAACAGACTCCCCACCCCATCTCTCATCTTTTGAGGATTGTCATCCCAAAAAAGCCTGTATACCGTTGATTGGGAGCCTTGCTATAATTAGTTTCAATCAAAGGGAATTGGGAGTTGAAAAAAGTCTAAAAGTCTTGTTTTTCCTTCTTTAAGTGGATTTATGTTTTTTGTTTTTCTTCTTCTTGCTTTTAGTTATTTGTCTTGAAAGCTTCATAAATAGTCTTGAACTCATTTCCTGACCTTTTCTTTCACAAAGTGGTTCTCTTGTTTTTTCCCCAAGTATTGTTGATTCTTTCCGTGCTTTGACCAGCGTTGGATTTATTAATTGTTCAACTGATTTAACCTAGATAAAGTAGTTAGGAGATTTGGCTTTCATATATACTAATATGGATAGGTGGTGGTTCTATTTATTCGTTCAATGCAGTTAGCTGAACAATGTGACTGTCATTAGATATTTTATCAGCCTTTAACACTATAACGGCTTTAGAGACTTTGATGACCATTCTTTCTAGGTAATCTATACAGTAGGCAACTAGTTTATTGTTTCATTAATATTTCCTTGCCTAAAGAAATGATAAATAGAAACTTGGACAACTCAATAGTTGCCATTTTCTGCTGTACTCAAAACAGCTTTGGACGTGCCCAATGAGGGTTAATGTGTTCTTGTTGTAGCTCCAAAATGTTCGAAGAGTAATTTTCTTATAAACAACTATTAGCCGTGGACTTGATGATATGATTTTACTTTGGCCCAGATTGTAACTCATGTTGAAAACAGCTGGACTTTATGTTTGAATTTGAGTTTATTTGTTGCCAAGTTCGTGGGCTGACAGTTGATAATTGCTGAGATATAAACTTTTAAATATGTCACTCCCACATAAAACACGGTTCTTTGGAAGACTATCGAAACAACGCTCTAAACATCATTAGGTCACAAGATGATGTCACTACTTCTGAGTATAAAGTTACTCTATTTCCTTAGAATTTCGCTTTTAAATATATAATCAAATCTAACCTAAAGCTTACTCCTTTGCCCGCACCACCGATCCAATTCCCACATTTAGTCTTGGAAGTTTTGAAAAATATTTTTCTAATTATATACCATGCGAAGGGTCCAACATGCACTCCGAATTTTTCAAGGAAAAATATGCGACATTGTGTCCCATGGGCGGTAAAACATGGAAAGATCATGTGTGGGAAAGTTGCTGATGATTTTGATGCACCAGAATGCATAAATAAATATTTAAGATGCTTGGATTTTTTTTATATGTCATTACTTGCTTGTGAATTCCTGTAGGTATCAATTCTAATTTAGTTCTCCAGGTTTAATCAATTTTAAGCCAACTCATCTATAGCATTTTGTGTCCTTGTGGTAGCTTTTGACTTCCACCTTTTTTCTTTCTCACTTTTCTTTTTTTCCCTTGCAATTGACTGAAGACTTGTGCGATATGCCTGATGACCGTGAATCCAGGCCAGGGCCATGCTATCTTCACCGCAGAATGCTCTCACTCCTTTCACTTCCACTGCATTACTTCTAATGTCAAGCATGGAAACCAAATTTGCCCTGTTTGCAGAGCAAAATGGAAAGAGATACCTTTCCAGAGCCCTATTTCTTCTACCCAAAGGACGCGGCAAAGCACTTCTAATTCTCAACAAGGCGATCCCTGGATGCCCATTCTTAGACGGATACCTCATCAACGTGTAGATGCTAATAGGCATATCTCGTCCGTTTTTCATGCCCCTGAGCCCCATGTTTTCGATGACGATGAGCTTACTGATCTTCAACCTGAGCCGACTAATGATACTTATATAGATAATCCTTCTTTCGGGGCAATAGAGGTGCAGACATGCCCTGAAGTTTCTGCAGTTTCGAAATCAGCTTCTCATGAAAATTTTACCATCTTGGTTCATCTTAAAGCTCTTACTAGTAGAAGTACTGGTGGAACCAATGAGGCTAATTTGCACCCAGCACCGCAGTATTCGCGTGCTCCGGTTGATCTAGTCACAGTTTTAGATGTGAGCGGGAGCATGGCTGGTACCAAACTGGCTCTCCTTAAACGGGCCATGGGGTTCGTTATTCAACACCTTGGCCCTAGCGATAGGCTCTCAGTTATCGCTTTCTCCTCAAATGCTCGTCGTCTCTTCCCCCTTCGTCTAATGACGGATGATGGTCGACAGGAGGCTTTACTAGCTGTGAATAACCTGACCTCAAATGGCGGCACAAATATTGCTGAGGGCCTAAAGAAGGGTGTTAAAATATTGACTGATCGAAAGTGGAAGAACCCAGTTGTGAGCATCATCCTCTTATCCGATGGGCAAGATACATACACGATCAGCAGTCCACGTGGGACCTGCTTTCAAACTGATTACCGAACTCTTCTCCCCTTGGCTGCTCAATCCAACAGTGGTAATGGCTTACGCTTGCCAGTTCACGCTTTTGGGTTTGGTGCAGATCACGATGCTGCTGCGATGCACTCAATCTCAGAAGGTTCTGGTGGGACATTTTCCTTCATAGAAACGGAGAGTGTTATACAGGATGCGTTTGCACAATGCATCGGTGGGCTTTTGAGTGTGGTGGTTCAAGAACTTGAGGTCAGAGTTGAGTGTGTGGACCCAAAGCTCCAGCTTGGTTCTATAAAAGCTGGAAGTTATACAACTCGTATGACACCCGATTTAAGATGGGGATATATCAGTGTCGGAGACTTATATGCTGAAGAAGAGAGAGATTTTCTCGTAACTCTTGATATACCGGTTGACAAATCCGGTAATGAGATGGTATTATTGAAGGTTAGATGTGTCTACAGAGACCCGATTACGAAAGAATCCGTCATTTTTGAAGATCCCGATGTGTTGAAAATTCCAAGGCCCGAGATAACTGGAGATTTAGCTGTGTCAATAGAGGTGGACAGGCAGAGGAACAGGCTTAGAGCCACAGAGGCAATGGCTGAGGCTAAAACTGCGGCTGAACAGGGTGATTTGAGCGGCGCAGTTGCAATACTCGAGTGTTTCCGCAAAGCATTATTAGAGACTGTCTCAGCAAAAGCGCAGGACCCTATGTGCGTGGGGCTAGCTGCTGATGTGAGAGAAATGCTGGATAGGATGGGGAACCAGCGTGCTTATGAATCTTCGGGGAGAGCATACATGCTGTCTGGAATGAGCTCACATTCGGGGCAGAGAGCAACTGCGAGGGGATATTCCACTGATATTACGAGCCTGGTTCAAGCTTACCAGACCCCATCTATGACAACCATGGTCACCCGGTCTCAAACTTTGTATTTTGGTAGCCCGTCACCTCCGGCGCCTTGTAGGCGCGACCATTCATTTACTTCTGCCATTCAACCAAGGTAGTCGGATGCCGAGTTTCTGTAACTACTATTAAGTATTGTCTTAACTTGTTTTTTGTTTTTTAATTAATAATTAATTTCTGATTTTTGCAAGTGGGGTGGTATAGTAATTGGGGGATCTAGTGTTTCCTTTTGGTGGTTAAATAAATATGGGGAAAGGTGTGAGATATTGGATTCAAGGTATACAGTGAGTGTGAGGGAATTGGGGAATTAGGGGTTTTGCTATTTCAGTTCTATGGTTTTTGTATATATAATCGGACCTTTGTTTTTTCAATCTAGAGATTAAGGAGATGGGGGTATAGCTTTGCAATGGTTGCGATTTTGGGGAGAAATTCTCCACTTGATATAATATGAAACTTGCTCTCAATTCTCTTGCTGAAGATTCTTGTGACAATTGCCTTAAATCTATTCCGGTTTAATGTGCTTCCCCTTTCTGTTTTTGCATGACAAAATATATATTGCTATATAAATATCTTTCTGGTGTCCCATCCACGGCTAATGAATGCCTGCCACATCTGTGTGAGCTAGTCACGATGTTATACGTGTCACCTGCTGATGTGGCAACAATCCATAGGTGGGGATGGCGGCCAGGATTGTGATCCCTTATTGCATTGCATGGGTTTGATCCGTGTATCAATCAAGGCATAAATATGAATATTATTATAGTCGTGATGATGATGTTTAGGGCAGAAATGATGAGAAATATAGGTGATAGGTACATGGAAATTGCGCTCATGGTTATGTTGCGTACACCAAATGCAGAACGTATATAGCGGTGGGCATCTTCTTACCTTGTCTTCAAGGTATAGTAGGAGGACGTACTATGAGCTGTAATTGAAAGGGTTTTACGACATGGTGATTTAATTCATCTTAAGAAATTAGGCTTATAAAAATAATAATAATAGTAATAATAGCAACAATTCATCTTATGAAATTAGTTGTTTCCGATTTTCGATAACTAAGGTTTTGTTTCTCTTTCTAGTTTCTTGTAGGCACTGTTCGTTCAAGTGAAAATATTGTCTTTTCTTGTGCTTAGTAATCCTGAGGGTTAAATTTACTCGCGTTAATTTTTTTTAGCCTTAGTGTTTTCAACGAGAGGATACAATGGTAATATAATTTGAATAGATAGCTTTTCTTGACATTTCAAGCTAGAAATTGTGACTATTTGTGAACTGGGTGAGTATTTGATTGGAGTAATTTTCATTATGGACATCATTATTCGGTTGTTTTAGAGTTTGATCTAACGGTTGGGATTTTAATTATCTTTTAAAATATGAAATCATAAAATCTAATTTATATGATGGTTACAAAGTAAAATTTGGGGGATTCCAATCAAGTAGTAGTGGTCAACCCCCCATTAATCCATGCATATTAAGATATTATGGATTCAAAATTTACCTATTTCATGTATAATTATTTTGCGTAATGCAGGAATAAAATTTGATTGCGTAAATGATTTAACCAGCCAGAGAGATGCACGAGACGGTTAAAAGTTGCATATTATTTAATTATTAGCTATGGCCAGTAATGAGGGAGAGTTAGTCCGATCTCTCAAGCATTGGCAGCGTAGCGGCATTACATACGAAATAAGTGCCAACGGGCGCAAGTGAACGAGGAAATTATTTTTCGTTTAGTGCACCGGATAAACTTACAAAAAGAAATAGCAGATTTATAGTCCACAATTTTGCGTTCTATTTGATTATTCTCGTTTATACATTTGACAACTTGTTTTTCCGTATGTTTTTTCCACCCTTGTTATTGATGCAAATAAATCAAGCCGAATTTTTAGTTGTTCAAGCTCAACTCGTTTATTAAATAGACTGCTTAACCTCAGCTTGGACTCGTTAAGATTCAATTGGGGCTCGGCTCGGGCTCGGATTGCGTTATATTTATAAAACTTGGTTCAGGTTCAGCTCGTTTCATATTTGTAAAGCTCAGTTCGGACTCCGCTTGGCTTGTTTAGTTTGGCCTAGGCTCGGGCTTGCTTTATATTTCTAAAACTCGGTTCGGGTTCGGATTGGTTCGATTAACTAAACGCCGAGCCTATGAGGCTCAGCTTGTTTAGCAAGCCCGCCAGGCTTGGTTTGTTTCAATAGCAAAGAATTGTTGAATTGAGTTACCAAATTCATTAAAATACCCAATATTAACATATGTTAATGAATCTATTATAAAATTAACATCTATCAACAACTTATTAATATATATATATATAATCCGGTCTTAATTATATGCACTTTAATATGTAAATTTAATTTTTTAATTTACAAATATATATATTTTTTTGCTATAATGTTAATCAAGCGAGCCTGAACGTTGTTTAAAGGGTTGAGAGTCATTCAAATTCGACTCGTTTATTTTGTAAGTCCTATCTTATTTTTTAAGCTCGGCTCATTATTAAATGAACAAGTCCATGCCAAACCCTTAATTGGCATATCCCTAATTTTTTTATTGAACAACTCAATTCATTTGCATATTTTTGCAAAATAAATATAAATGAATTAGTATTAATCTTTAGATTTCATAAACTGCGAGGGTATTTTGTGGCTTTTACGTTATGTTAGTCATTATTGGAATTGCTGTGTGACGCGTGGATATGAACCGATTAAAACGGCGGAATCTAAGGCTGTCGATTGGAAGCTTATTCAACTTATCTGCTAATATTCATTAGGTTACAAAATCTAAAGGAATGAGCCTAATTCATATTGAGCATAATTCAGATTTCACTGTTGGTGTTATGTCCCGAATTTCAAAGAACCGGGAAAGCGAGTGTTTTTTCTTTTTAAAAGTACATATATATATATATATATATATATATATATAATTTTGAAAAAAAGAAAAGAACTGACAAAAACACACTAATCGTCAATCTCATCAATCATTCGGTCTACAACATAACAATATCAGAGTTTGCATAAATGAAATCTACGCTATAATCTGCATATGATATTTATATTGAATCCAAATATATATTTAGCATGCATACGGCTTTTATAACAACGCAAAGTAAACACCATGAAAGTATAATATATCAAAAGTATATCTAAGCCTCGTAAATACAACATACGAATGAGGCTATAAAATAACATCAAAATGAAATCTGCAATTGCACATAGTGCTGCCATATATATAATATCACGCGTCCAACTCAAGGACAACTCTCGTCGACGTTCAGATCTATATAAAATTATGAGAAGATTTGTACGAGTTAACTTTCTAAATATTAGGATATATGGGATGTTATGTGGTTCCTCAAATATAATGAATACATCAAATGAGGTATGAATGTGATGCAATATATGCCAATACATGCACACCGACAACCCTCGCCACATACACCCAACCACGACTCAAATAAAAATTAGGACTGTGTCTACATCATTTCAAACGTTGTTATGACCTATTGCCTGTATGGTAATGCCTAATCATAACCTTCTTTGATCTTTCGCCCGCATGGTAACGCCCAATCAAAGGTAAAATCCTTGCGCAGGTTTTTTAATTTTCACGGTAAGGCGTTAGGTCTTTTCTTTAATTTATTTTCCACGCAAAAATAGTCAATACTTGTCCCAAAAAGAAAGCAGAAGGAATCAATTCCCATGATATGCAATGCAGCTTTTTAAGTTCAACAATGCACTAAAAATGCACGCTTTTCTTTTACTTTAACATGCATAAATGGGTATCACTTTAAACACGTCACCGCATTTTCCATACCATCACATTTTCTACGACATCGCATTTATTTTATTTCATTATAAAATCCCCACCACTTTCCAAAGATAGGTTTTTCCAAATCCATTTGACAATACTACTATACCACATATATCATGTAATGTATCATTATGAGTCATATTTAATTGCAAAAGCATGCTTAACAATTTAAAGCTTTAATAATATCCGCACAAAAACACGTTAACCACTAGAGTACATAAGTACACAAATTACAAATAAGGTACAACACATAAACTCGCAAATATACTAGTATTTCTGAAACTACTCGTACCTAAAATAAAGCTAGATGTCGTCCTGAGACTCCCCCCGCAAAGTCCTAATTCACCTGTTCTTCACTCCGCAATTTGATATAGCAAATGAAATCAAATCGTCACCCAATGCAATATAATATTGATCTACTTCTCATGAAGAACAAAAATATCAATTAAAATTTCACGTATGAAAAGTGTACGAAAAACGAGATAACCAAAACATAAGGGTTGAAAGAAAAACTTACATGAAAAGAATCTCCTCGCTTCTAGGATGAGGAATCTATGCTTAGATTGTGTATTCACCTATGGAAACTAGATCAACTCGCGCTTCTAAACTCCAAAACCCACTTCTCCTCTCTCTCTTTCTCTCATTTTCTAATATCAGATTTAATGATAAAGAAGGGGAAAAGTTGGGTTATAAAATCAAGGGTCCGCAACTTTTACTCACTGATTGGGTGTACCGATACACTAGTTTGATATATCAGTACACCACTGTGTACCGGAATACCACTTAATGTGTCGGCTTCTAGTGTCAAATTATCAAGTGGATGTAACAGTACACCAGTGTACCGTTGTACCATCTAGTGTTCCGACTTCTAGTGTGTTCTAAAATTCACAACCCCTTTTTCACCAACCCGGTGTAACGGTACACCAGTGTAGTGTACCAATACACCAACTAAGTACCGATATACCATCTTGAAGTGCCGATTTCTAGAGATCTCAGTACCAAGAATAGAGTCAGTGTACTGGTATACCGCCATTGGTGTATTAACACTCTAGCCAAAACTTAATTTTCCACTAACAACTAACCAACAAAATTTCCTGTCGGGGCGTTACCCCACACTCCTCAAAGGCCAGCTTCCCCTTGACCCCCGTGACCTGACTAGGTAGGTCAAACTCCGTACCGGTCTGTCGAAGCGGCAATAAAAGTCAAGGTATTAAAATAACAATGCAACCACTGGCAAACCCATACCGCACTCCGTGTTTCTACACTAACCAATGCTATGCGACGATGCACATATATATAATCCACACATACTATGCAATAATAATATTATTTACAACGCATAATATTGTTATTGAAATGAAATTTTAGTTGAATTTTCTGGGACGTTACATTGCGCATATATGGCTTGATGATATTTCAGTCCCAAAAGTGCAAATTCATAAATTTCTATCTGCATTTGTTAAGAGGGATCATTAGTTAAATAAATTATCTTCATGACTTGTCATCATAAAAAAAGGAAAACAATTTTTTTTTATCTTACTTTGTATCATTAGGATATATTTAAAATAATTTGGGTCAACAATCTCACCCCTTTTTTATAATAATAATAATAATAATAATAATAATAATAACAATATCCCATTTTTTTATGATGACAAGACACGAAGATAATTTATTTAAATATATTTTGATTATACAAAATAAGACAATTAATTTAATTAAGTGCTCAAACTAGTGTACTAATACGTTTGATTGAGTGTATTAAGGTTGATCGAAGTATACGAACATTTTTCAGTAAAAAACGAGCAAAACGGAATATTTATGTGAATGTTGCAATTCAGAAAGTTAGAAGTAGCCAAGGTGTCAACACCCCCACTCAGGGTGTCAGCTTGGTCTTCACCCCGTCAATAGGGTTGGCTCAGGGTGTCAACTAGGTAAGTTATTTTTTGCTACAACGGTCTAATTGTTCAAAAGTACAATTTCCATTTGTGGGAATAACGGATAGTCAATGTTTTGGGCACTTCAAATGTTATAAATAGATAATCAAGAAAGGGATTTTATACACATTCTTGCTACATTCAATCCTTTTACAAGCAAAAGCAATTTGAAACTCAAATTCTCCAAATTTTCTCAATCAAAGCAAGCTCAATTAAACTCTTTTATTTTCATATCATTTGAGTGATTGTATAATACTTTTCTAATGTCATTCTTAAACACTTTACCATAGTTAAATGTTAAGATAGAGTTTTAAGTTAGTTCCAAAATTCCAAATTTGCAAGGGTATGCTTCTAGAGCTTGAGGAATTTGTCCCAAGGCCAATATAAGTAATTAGCATCAGGAAAGCTAATTGGTGTAAATTTTCATTGTGATAACGCAATTTTAAACGGCTTCTTCTGGAAGTGGACATAAAGGATCAAACGGATCTTTGGCCAAACTACTATAAAAATAGTGTTTGTATTATTTCTTCATTCCAATTTTATTCATCATTTTCTTGCTTAACTTGTGCTTGTAGTTGTGATTGCTAGTAATATTTTTATTAAACACCCCTTTTTAAGAAAAAGTTTTAAAAGTCTCAATTCACCCCCTCCCCGTTTACGATTTGCTATCCGATCAACAAAAAGTAGATTCATTATCTTATCAGCACAATCCTTGACAACCAATCAACAATAAGAGAAATATGAGGGGCCAATAAGAGCCGCACATTTGGAGATATGAAGATAGAAGTTGAAGACACGCTCATCTATATAAAAGAGCCAATAATAAGAAAGTGAAGTA
>MKEJ01004551.1:0-10917 GCA_001753735.1 Embelia ribes | reverse complement strand
CCTTTATAATTTTTTTTTTTTTTTTTAGCTCAGCTCAACTCAACTGCTCGAGCTCAAACTACACCTCGAACTCAGTTTAAAAATTCATCCGCAAGAGTCGAGCTCGATACTCAATTACTTTACTTGAAACCAATTCTAATTGTTGTTCATTTCAGCTAAATGATTGTTATGTCAATGCATATTCGTTCACACCCACTTATGCGGGATAATGGGGCATGCATTTGTTTGTTAATAATGTATTCAATTATTTTGCACAATTATGGATGAACAAAGAGGGCAACCGTTCATGACCAAGTCGTTTGGCAAGGGTTCTATTTTCGTACGACTAATTAATTTGATTGGGTTTTATGACAAGGAAATATTTTGATTGGTTGTGACAATTATGGATAACTACAATTTTCATGTTTCCAAAAAAAAAAAACAAAAAAAAACTATGTCATTAGTTCCACAAATATGTAATCATAAATTCACTCATTATGTTAGATATTTTGTGCGGATAATGTTAGTTTCCATTTTATGAGTTGCTCTAATTATCACAAGGACAATCATCACAATATCCAATTGCCTATTTCAATCTACTGTACCATGATGGTGCTTGTCTACAAACTTTTTCAAGTGGTGGTAACCTCCTTAATTGATATTCTATTTTTGTAATCCCTTGTTTACGCCATTGATTTTGGGGACCACCCATTTTATTACTTGCACCACAAAAAAATTGGTTAAAAAGTTTGTTATTTGTACCACTATAATTTTCACTTGCACCACAATTTTAATATATGTAATAATAATATGTATATAATGCATTCGCCACCTAAGGAGTGAATGTATTATAAATATTCGATCTTATAAGTGGCGATTGTTATGATTTTGATCTGCCTGAATATAATGCTAAGGCACCATATTCATCCCTCAGAGTGTCGAATTTGTGCTTGACTTTTGGCATTTTGGTTGGTAAAAGTATACATTCGAAAATCAAGTAGATGAATATTAAGTACAAATTCATCATGCGGTGACGAATGTGGTGTCTTGATATTCTACCTGAACAAAATTCCAAGGAGCAGAGGTGGATGAATATGTACTAGTCATTTGTCTATTTATTTGTCGAATATTGACATTCGATTAACTCATGAATGAATGTCAAGCCACACGTGGGCAAATATAAATCAATACCTCTAATGGCGATAAAATATAAGTCTTTTTTGTATGATTTTGTGAAATTTTGGTAGCTATGAAATCAGATTTGTATGTTTTGTACAAAAGATGAAGATGTAGTGAGAGAAGATGAATATGAAGTGATAGAAATGAAGTCGATAAAAAATATTGAAGATGATGAACGTGAAAAGCTTGAAGGTGAATAAGGTAAAAAAATGAAGATGGTGAATGAGATGAAGATAACGATAAATTGAAGAAGATGGTGTGAAGATTAATTTAAGTGGTGTTAATAGAACAAAAATATTACCCATTTATTTTCGGATGAGGATTATATGTATATATAAGTATGTAGTATTTTTCTGCATATTATTATTCAAAATTTTGCCGCATTGGACTTGTATGGGTCTCAATACAATATTTTAAAAGGGATGGGTACTAATAAATCATGTGTGGTGTATTCTGAAAATTAATATGCAGAAAAATTTTACTTATCTGTATGTATAAAATCTCAATCCTTTATTTATTTTGTGGTGCATGGAAGTAAAATGAATTTTAATAAGTGTGGTGGGAGAAGAGAAATGCAACAATAAAAATAAGTAAAAATTATAGTGCAAATAGAATTTTCCTTAATTTCTTCATGTTCTTTTTTCCTTAATATGTACAAAAATTACAAATTCAAACTATCACTTCGCATAGCATGAACATATGGGCAAGAGAGTTAAAATTTATAAAATTATTTGGACAAAAGGCATGAGTGTGAAACGAGAGTGGGAATGACTCAACCCTTGAAAGAGGGGAAGCTCAGATTTGACAAAAAATTGAGCAGCTCAGATCCCTATTTTGTATCGTTGGATTGATTTTAAATTCGATCATATTGAAATTCCTGATGTGACTGTAGATGAGAAGATGTCGTACGAGGTACGACCAGTGCAGATTTTGATGCGCAGTGAGAAACTGTTACGAGGGAAAGTGATTCTGCTGGTACAATGTGGAGTAGATACAGAGTCGAGGAAGAGACTTGGGAGCGGGAGACCGAAATGGGTGATCGCTATCCGGACTTATTTGTGGCTGGCTTAAATAACTAAAAGGTTAGGTAACTAACAATTTTCGAGGACGAAAATTTTAGAAAGAGGGGAGAAGATAACAATCCGGGAATTATTATTATTTTAAATACTAGAATAGGCATATATAACTGATATTAATTGTGAAAGTTGGTATGCATTTTGATATGCATTTTATACTATATTTTTTTAATAGAGAAAGATAAGAGTAATTTTATATTAATAATTCTATTTAGATATTTCTACATGATATATATATGTTAGTATTATTTATTTTATAAGATATTCTTGTGGCTAGAATAAAAACATGTTGGTAATACACATATATACATACATGGCACACACAACACACACATATACATACACGAGACTCACAACATACACATCATACACAACGACTTCAATACATTTATTAGCATTTAAGTTTATTTAATTTTAGGAATACGAGACAAAAAATCTTAATTACTTTTAATTTTAAGTTATCCTTAATTAGTTTATATTTAATTATATTTAAAGGAAATTATAATATGATTATATTTCTTAATAAAATAATATAATTTAACAAGTTCTATTTTCCCAAGAAGTTTAGGTTGATGGAGTTTTATGATATTTATTATTTAAAATTCTTAAATTCATGGGAGACATGCCAATTAATTATAAAGACATTTATCAAAAATGAAATGAAAATAGTTGAATAAACAACTTTTATAATATTTTCCAACATATTTTTTTTTATATATTTTTAAGAATATTCATCCTTTTATTCCCATGCACATAATCGGCTTCCAATACTCTTCTATCCCCTGTTCTGCTCATGATCTTCTGTAGAGTTTATGTGTATATGTATGGACAAAACAGATGAGTCAGACAAAAATGGCAATACAATAAGATGCTTAATAAATCACCTGATAAGGAAACAACTCTACTTACACACCCCAGTACAAAATATAACTCTAACACAGTAATATAAGATAAAAAGTCCACAAAAATATCAGCCATAGCCGTAAGGGAAAATGTCAGTTGATCTACAATACGTGCTACTAAAGGCCTATCGCCTAAACATCATGTAAAACATAAATAGCACATCAGAAGAATATATGAGCTCGCCTAAACTCCTTCTCGCTTTGTCTCAGAAAATACTCAATGCAACCTAGGAGCTTCTCGACTGGGTTCAACTATATATTATCTCGAGGCAATCCGACCGTTGAGACACTCAATCCTGAAGTCCCACTTCCGGGAGTCAGGGAACACTACTTGCATCACCCCCTGCAAAACACACATCACAAAAAATACACATATATATAGCCATGTGACACATGACTATCAAATCAGTAATATGCCATATCACTACACTATTGCCACCGACCCGACTATCCAAAAAATTAGCAAAAATATTGTACATAATATCGTAAAAATATTTATAAGATAAAAGTGTCTGACTTGTACCTCAACTCAAAGTACGGCAGACACCAATGAATAAATTCCCTATTTTTGCGCTACTCTCAACTCGTAGCTGATCCTATCTGTCAATGATGCAATATAATACTTATAAATATTCCAAATATGTATTCAAAATACTTTTTATACTTTCTCTGATAGCCTAGAAGATATTGTCAGCCCAAATATTATTTTACGCATAAAATGGCTTTATTTCCCAAAATGCTAAAAAGTCCCAAAATATCTATATTCTACTAAATTTCATTTTCTCCCATAAAACATATTCCCTGGGCTAATAATATTTTCTCAACATAATAGCTTATATTTATTTACTAAAAGTACCATTTATTTTCTCAATAATATATCTAAAATCCAATAATTAAAATAATATCACCCATAATAAAAATTTATTTTTTTCTCTCCAAAATCTATCATTTTCCAACCCATATTTAATTCCGAAAAAAAATGTTTTCATAACCACAATCCTTAATCCCTTTTTTTTTTGTAAAATAATGAATTTTCCAGGATCTGGAAATTTTCATAAAAATCCAGAAAATATATTTTTTTTTACCAAAAATCATTTACTACACTAAAATACTAAAATTTCTCCAAAAATTACACAAAAATTAGAATAGCACATGAATGGCCCAATCAACATTTTCCCCAGAACTTTCTTGAATTTCCAAAGGTGGAAATAATTTTCAAAAATTTGGAAGTCAAATATTTATTCTGAAAAATGAATTTTTTAACCCAAAATCACTCAAAAATTCATGGAAAATAGTCTAAAAATCAGAAAAATATTCCGTTTTTATGAAAATTTCTCAAAAAGTCAGATTTGTTCTCAAAAAATTTAAAAATGTTAGGTTTGGTTCAGAAAATTGGAGAAAATTGGCTCCCGAGGCCTTAAAATACATAGAAAGTCATTTATAAAACTATAATAAATTCGTGCTTGACACTACGATGAAATTCCTTGACCAACATATGTTAAATACTTGAAAATATACCTCAATACACCAGAAAAATGAAACATGAGGTCCCGAACCCCTACCTCAATACACCAACATACGCACATTCAAATCCCGTTTTGGCGAAAAACCGAGCTCCCGAACCCCTATATTTTTTTTTTCCTCCGCTCCCTATTTTCCTATGATCTCTCAAATGTGTTTATGTGTATGTGTGTGCCGTGAATATATGTATATGCCATGTGTGTATATGTGACTATGTAGTTATCACAAGACTTGGTTATATATTTACCACAAACATTAATTAAAAAAATGAACATGTGTATAAATGACATATTAACAAGTGTATAAATAGCATATTACCATGTGTCTCTAATGTAGACTTTTAATATAAAATTCATTATACTTTAACATAATTTTAAGATAACCACCCCGGGTGGTTAAATTTTTCTTTTGGCGAAATCTTAGGGGTCTGCTCCAACAATTTCAGTGGATAACACATCAGGGTGCCAACTGTATTTAAGCAAAGATTCTTTGGAGGCTTCCATAACAACGGCCAAGTCCAGTGAAATCAATGTGCTGGTACCCGGTGCAGAACCAGATGGTGATTTGGTATGTTGAAAATTTCTCTTTGGGCTTTTTGCAGTCCCATTGATACCTCAAATTGCTTGTGCTAAATATCCAAATATGCACATACCAATCTTACAGAAATTATATAACCTGTTAAATACCTTTTTGATTGACCAATGATGAACAGGCAGTTTTATTTGTTAGCCGCCATCTCATTTAAAACAAGTTGTCACATAATGGGATCATTATTTTTGTTCTTCAATATAGGTTATTTGTCAAGTTATTTGTCATATATAGACCTGGGATTCTTGGAAACTGTCAAACTATTAATTTTTAATCTTTGTGCTTGTGTTGCTGTAATAGGCAGCATCCACCTAGCCAGGGTTAAGAACAATAAATGGGGAAGCAACTTCTTTATTCAAATCTGCCTTTTTTTAGCCCTTTTTTTAACACTATTAGGAAATCTCAAATTCTTTTTGATGCTGTCTTTTCATTGAACATTGGTTAAAATCTCCGCTCTGTCAATTTAAAAAATTCTTCCAAAGTTCAAGCAGTTTCCTAGACTAAGTTGGTCAATCTTTTTTGATTAATTTGAAAGAAAGATGCTAAGAAATTGCTATATGGGTGAACTGTGTGGATAGGCCTTATGATTGTTGATTCATAATCATCCGTTTGAAGTACATACGTCGAAGGCACTTAAATTCACATTTTTGTTGTGATTGTTTTATGACAAGAATTTTGATAAAAAAGTGCATCACTGAATTGGCTTATTCTCTTATTTGCAGGTTGAGCATGCATTACCACAGCAGTATATTCATGCATATAAAGATGGCCAGTTTGTAACAACCCCCGTTTCACACTCTGGTGCGTAATTGGGAGAAATTTTGATATCCAATTACTGGTGTGGCTCTATTTTTCTGGGTTTCTTTCTTTCATTTTTTATTCATTATATGCACGGTCGCGAGCTTGTTTCTCTTTTCATTATTTTAGTTTTGCAGATGAAAATGCATAGATTTTATCCTCCATTTATCTGCTTTCTGCGTGTTCTTTGTTATCCATTTGCCATTTCATTTGAAGACAACTGTTGTAATATCTGATATCTTTCTCTGTTTGAGAAGTTCAGACCTTATTTTTGAGTGCTCGTAGGTGTTTCCGCCTGATTGTATGAACAAGAATTTTGTAATTAACTATAACACCTACCTGATTGTATGAACAAGAAATTTGTAATTAACTATTTTGAAAACTTTACGTTCGCCTTTTTCTTAAAGTCGATTTCAATGTTCCATGTACTTTGCTTCAGTTAATTTAGCTTCTTACAGCTGCTATAGTAATGGGAAACATGAGGAAGCCGATTTTAAGCTTCGTTACTGAAATACACTCTTAGTTCCTTCTCTTTAGATTAATATAATTTCCACAATTTATTGGGTGTGTTATATTCGCTATATTCTACCTAATTTTAAACCATGTGGATTGATCTAGAGGGGTGCATTTATTGGTAGATTGGTCGGTAATTCGGTGGCCCTTTGCAGCTTTCTTTTCTTGTTTTACCATTTACGGATTTGGATGTATGAAGCATAATTCACTACTTTTTAGTTTTGACCATATGCATTTTTGTTTGGTTTGGAAACACAATCAATCCCACAAAGCCACCGAAATGTTCATTTTCTACTGATTATACGTTTTCTCATTTACTAATATTTATTTGAACAATTAACAAAGACGAGAATGGTTTGATTGTGTCAATTCATTTGTATATATAATCACAAGTGTTGGAGAGATCACAACAGTGTGTTTGCTATGTGATGAAACTAAATCCATTGCAATCCAACTATTGGCGGAGCTAGGATTTGATCGAATCCCATTGACCTATATAGGGTGATAAACATTTATGGTTTAGAGGGGTTTTGGGGACCCACAACAGGTGTTTTATAAAATTTCCAAATTAAGATGAATAATTTGCAAAAATTTTCGAGGTGCTTGGCTTTACCATTGAATTGCATCATATGATTATTTGCTTATCATATTAGTACTAATTAAATAATTGTACAGTTGATCTCTTTTATCCTGTAAGTTACTAATAAATTTGTTTACACCGACCTAGCTAGGTCACCTCCTTCGCCTTATTTTTCACGCAAAGCATAATTTTCCTTCTTTCACTTTTTAACATGTGCATTGACCCAAGGCTATATGTATTGACCTAACCCTCTAATGTATTGACCAAGTCACTAGGCCACCGAAATGGAGCTGGAGTAGAAATGAAAGCGTAAAAGCGTTAGATCCGTAGTTCAAAAAATAGTGAGAGCAAGAGTGAAAATAAAAATGAGAGCGAGAATTGAAAATGGAAGTATTACATATATACGAATTCTTATGTTTTTATTGTAGCTTTCTTATAACTTTTTTTGTAAATTTTGATATTATGTTTTTCCATTTATATTTCAAAAATAAATAGATTTTCTAAAATTTCTGACTGAGTATGCATGTAATCCTCTTCATATAATATATCATGTGGTGTTTGGCCTAGGATAATAATATATACTAGGAGGCATGATGGTCATTTTGATGTTTTTACCTTTATTAGTTAAATAGTTTTATTAATAGCTTCACTATGAGAAATTTGTTCAAACACATTTTCTAATTGTTGTATATCTAAATCTTCTTCATTTAAAACCATGAGAGTAGGTGAAGCATTTATATTTAAATTTTTTAATCTAGAAGCCAGAGTTGAAATAAATTCTTCAATTTCTTTCTGTTGGGACAATTTAAAAATAGTTACCTCTACAAGAGGTTTTAAATTAGTATCTTGAATATCAGCAGGTCTTGATTCATACATACTTGTTTTAGAAATTCTCTTTTCAATCTGTTATAAAGTATTTGGCACATGCTAAATCATATCTTCAATTCTGATTAACTGATTGCCTATAATTTACAAACATAAATTCGTATAATTATTCTGTTTTTGTACATAACACATTTGATGGGTTTTTACATATTCATGATCTTTATCATCTTTATTAGGCTTAATAAATGTAGTTGCTGCCAAAGGAGTGCCAGTTGATGCTACTGGTATAACTTCCGTGGTTTAAATTGGGGGATAAATAATAACTTTCCAATTGTAAACCTTTTCGGTACTGAAATATTTGTAAAATATAAATTGAATTCAAAAAATATTGTTCCACCGTAATCACTTTTCTTTCTAACATAAGGAGAGTGAGAAGTTAACACCTCAAAATAAATTCTATATGTTAAAGAAATAGATTTAGTTTAGGTTTAAAATTATAGGCTTTGGTCAAAATTCTAACATTCAATACATCTAAAATATTTGAATCATTCATAGCTATTGTAAGATTAGGATAAACATTGGTTGGTTTGGTTGCGGCTTTTAAATTTTAATTTTTTCTAAAAGTTAAAATTTATTTGATTGTTCAATTTTTTTTTAATTTTTAATTTTTTTATTTTCTTGAATTGTTAAAAACTACCCCTTTGTGCCACATTGATAGGCACTTGTCCAAAAACCAACTTCTTAGAAGAGACATAATCAAATCACTTTTGATTTCATAACTTGCCCCTTGTCAAAGATGCAGCGGGACAATGGATTATACAAATCCCATTTAATATGGACAATTTAGAAAATTAACAATATTTATTATCAGAAATATACTACATTTAGGGACATGTTAAAATAAAAGAAATACTATTAGTTTAGGACAGATGGAGTAATAATTTTTAGTTGAATGTATATATATGTATATATGTGTATATATATATATTTTTTTTCAACTTAAGTGATGCAATCAAACCAACCCTTGGTATGTTAGTCATGACATATTGGCCTTTTATGGTGCAACTTTTGTCGACTTGGTTCCTTTCAAATGTTCGGTAAAGTTGATTTAAGATATGAATATAAATTAGAAACAGAATACCAAAATAAAAATATATGAGCTACAAATAGATAATAGCCACTAAATATTATCACTCCAAAGTTGTCCATCATAGTTTGATTTTGTAATTAACCGCAGAAAAAATCAGATAAAAATTCGTCTGGTTAGGATTATTTGGTAGTTTTTTAGTTATTTAAAAACTATGTTCTGTGAACAAGAAGTTAATTGTGCTGTTTTTTCTTTGAAACCAAATTTCTGTCTGTTGTTATTTCTCTCAATGTAGTACGAAAATCTAATCGTGTGTAAATCTATTTTTATCAAAAGTTTGGATTTATTTCTATCTATTTTTGTTGTGAAAAAGTACAGCACGGCTTGATTTAGTCTTCTTTGGAACACCATGTATACTTGCTCGTTTGTTTGTATCTTAAAAGTAAATAAATATGGCATATCTTTTTTTTTGCTATAGCATATAATCTCATTGAGAATTTTTTTTTTTAAGTATTACTTATAATTATTATAGGTGTATTTGGCATAAAATAAAAAAATTGTATTTTTTTTATTGAGAGTATTAAAAATTAGTTGATAATAGTGCAAAATTGGTGAAAAATATACCTTTTTGACAAAAAAAAAATTTAATTCTATACTTCTACAAAAATATATTTTTGATACTTTTAAGTAAAAATTATTTTTATTGGTGCAAACAAATGCTATTTTTTGTTTTTAAGTAAAAAGTAACCAAGGTATACTTCTAGTGCGCTTACCAAGTAAGCCAATTTTAGTATCCCCTCTATCCAAAAAATTGTCCATATTTTGACTTGTTTTTATAAACATGGACAATTTTTTGGACAGGAGAAACACTAAATTAACTTGTTTTTGGATATAAGGGTGTGCAAATTTCGGGTATCGGAAACTGAAATTTGGATACTAGATTAGAATTACTTGAAATTCAGGTTTGAATTTTATACTTTAAAAATTTCGGATTATTTGGGTAATTCGAATTGGGTATCCAAAATATCCGAAATGCCCGAAAAACAAAACGATCCCATTTCATATATTGTTATATATTTATACACATATTACACCAAAACGAAGTTTTTTCATGTATCGGATTCAGCTCGGATAATTAAAGTTTTATATTTCAAAAAATTCAGATAATTCGGATTTTAGGGCAAATTCGGATACTGAAAAATTATTTTCGGATAATTCGGGTAGCCCGACCCGACCCGATACTCATCCCTAATTCAATGTGTAACGAGCTTGAAACCTTGCACGTGCTTGCGGAGACACATGACAAGGGTAACACACCCTTTTTTTCCGTCACTTGATAGTGATATTTTTTTTTGATTAGTTGTGTCGGTGGGGTCTAATTTGGTTGTGATATTTTTTTGATTTATTAAGTTTATTTTACTAATTAATTCTTCGGTTATGATTTAAATTCGGGATAATATGATTTTGTTTTTTTTAGATTTATTATTAAAATTCTGTGATTTGATTTGAAGTTGGGGGTTTCTTTGAAATTGAGGGATTCTTGATTTTGGGACTAAAAAACTACCAAATAATCCTAACCAGACGAATTTTTATCCCATTTTTTCTGTGGTTAATTACAAAATCAACTATGATGGACAACTTTGGAGTGATAATATTTAGTGGCTATTATTTATTTGTAGCCATATATTTTTATTTTGGTAGTCTGTTTCTAATTTATATTCATATCTTAAATTACCTTTATTGAACATTTGAAATGAACCAAGTCGACAAAAGTTGCACATAAGGTTTTTAAAATGAGACCGGTCATTGAATCGGTGAAGGTACTGATTCAAAATTCAATTGTCCAATCGTGATTGAACCGGTTATGAT
>MKEJ01004545.1:0-11708 GCA_001753735.1 Embelia ribes | reverse complement strand
CATAAATCTCACACACGACTCACCGCATCTCACAATACTCACAAAACTCACAACATACTCACCACAAGCTCACCGGAAAATAATTTTTCTAACAGAGCGCTGCCCCGCACCGCGCAAGGGGCGACTCCCCCTTGGCCCCCGCTACTTGATTGGGCAGATCAAACCCCGCATCGTAGCGGCAACAAAAGTTGTGGCATGTAACTACAATGCAATTTGAAAGAAATACACCTCCACGTACGTTCTCACCACACGTATAGAAATAATACCACAATTCACGACACCCATAATGGCCTCACCCTAGGTTCAATAATAATATTATAATGTATTAACATGTTTGCTACCATATTCGCCTTCCTCGGATGATACTCAAGATCAAAATTATATTGATCTAAGTACTCCATTCAACACCGTTTCCTCATTTTCAAGTCCAGTTGTGTGAAAATACAATTGAGGGACTTGTAATCTGAATAGACTTCAAACTTTTCACCGTACAAGTATTACATACCAACACTTCAAGGTAAACACCACCGTCAAAGTTCTAGTCATGATTCTTCAATTACCTCGATGCATAGACAACCACTTTCCCAATTTGCATAAGAATACACCTGAAACTCTCTTTCAATATGTCACAATATACAGTATATCCGATACCCTACTCTGGAATGACAAGAAATTGACCTGAGGTTAGCAATGATTTCAACCAAAGGAAATGACTTCTCACATTTAGAATTCCGTTTGAATGCATGTGAGTTGAGTTAATAAAACCACCAAATGAGAAAAATCCTTGACGAACCAACTATAGTAACCCGTAAGGCCCAATAAACTTCAAATCTTAAGCACAGATTTAGGCCACTAGCAACTGGTAACGGCCTCAATTTTGATAGGGTCTACCGACACCCCATTCTCTGAAATGACATGACAAATGAACCGAAAATCCAACAACCAGAATTCACATTTTTAAGAACTTAGCATAAAGCCTATATTCCCAAGGAGTTGCAAGAACGATATGAAGGTATTCGTGATGTGCCTCCTCCAAAAGCGAATAAACAAGAATATCATCGATAAACACTACTACAAAACAATTAAGATAAGGTTAGAATACTCCATTTATCAAGTCCATAAATGTCTTTAAGGCACTGGTAAGATCGAAAGGCATAACAAAGAACTCATGATGCTCGTAACGAGTCCGAAAAGCCATATTTAAAATATCTTCCTTTCGAACCCTCAACTGGTGATTCCTCATACGCAAATCAATATTCAAAAAGAACTTTGAGCCTTGAATTTGGTCGAAAAGATCATCAAATCTTGGCAAAGGATATTTGTTCGTAATAGTTACCCGATTCAGCTTTCGATAGTCAATACACATTCGCATTGACCAGTCTTTCTTTGGCACAAATAAAGTAGGATCGACCCATAGAGAAGAACTCAGACGAATAAAGCTTTTAAGCTTCATATCATCTAAATGTTCCATCAATTTCTCCAATTTTGTTGGAGCCAAATGATAAGATGCAATTACGATAGGTTAAGTACCAGGAATTAGATAAATCGTAAACTCCACCTCTCGTAAAGGCAGAAGTCCACTAAGATCTTCTAGAAAAAAATTAGAAAATTCACAAACAATAGGGAGAAACTTTTCTCCCCAATATACTTCCTCTGAAAAAGTAAGACTAGCTAGCTACCTAATAAACTAGTCCAGGAATGAATATAAGCAAAGAGAGCATGACTCTCTCCTTGATAAACAATAGTAATCATTGTAGAAGTTTTCATCGAAACCCTTCTCCGTTCATAATAGAATACGGCATGGAAATGTGACAGCCAACCCATACCGAAAATCACATCAAAACCTAACATATCAAAGATAATGAAATCATACACATATATATGATCCACAATGAGAAGTTCACACACCTGACAGAAACTATTCATATAAATAATGTCCCATCCCTATGTATCAATGAAAATAGGCTCGTCCAAATGGAAAATAGGTAAATCCAATATTTTAACAAAACGTGATGCAATAAATGAACGTTATTCACCCATGTAAAATAAAGCATAAGCCCAAGTAGATAAGAAAGGTAATATACCTCGAACAACTGAAGGCTTAGCTACCTTTGGTACCTGTGGAATAGTATAAGCACAAGCCTGAGAAGTTTGGCCTTGTTGAAAGCTACCCCGAGTACCAATCCCTTGATATATGCCCTGAAAAGTCCTAGCACCATGATAAGAAGAAGATGATGGAATAGTAGAAGGTTGCTTAGAGACTGCCACCGAGGGAGTATAATGAATAGGTTCACGAGGGCTGCTAGGGGGTCGCAAAACTCTTAGCACAATGAAATTACATATGGCCCTTATTTTTGCAACTGTAGCAAAAGGCTTAAGGGCAAACCGTATGAACATGCCCCTTTGTGACACAAAGATGACACAACAAAGGCAAGGAACAATCACGAGACATATGGCCTGGTTGGTCACAAGTATAGCACTCCGGTCCCTAAATCGTTTATCCCAAAGGTGCTGATCGAGTAGAAGAAGGATGCCCCCTTGAAGATTAAAAAAAGGCCTATTGAGACCTTTTCCTATTGCTACTACCACAAGAACCCGATCCACTACTAATGTTTCCACCACCGTTACGACCTCCCTATTTGCCCAAACTTGTCCCCGAATCACCAGCTGAAGAACCAGATAATTGGCCCGATGTCTTCGGAGGATGAGAACCTTTAATATGCTACCTATAAAGTATGCCCACTTCAAGTTTCATTGTTGTACTCACGCAACATTTATAAGACTTGTGTAAACCCACAAAAACTAGAATATGAATAGAAGGGTGCAAGCCTTTCTCAAACCTTCGGCAACAAAACCTATCAGTAAAAAACAAGCTCCGGTGCATATCAAGAGAAACTCGTAAAAGCCCATTGGTATTGTTGAACTATCATATTCTTCTAAAATTGGTTTGTAAACTCCACTTTTTCCATTCTTTAAGCATGTCGGAGAAAAATTTCTTCAAAAATAGCTCCCCAAGTAATATCATCCTGCCCGTAAACTTCTTCATGGCTTTTCTGCCATTTTTCGGTTTTTCCCTGCAAGTTAAATGGCGCCATTGCCATTATAAGGTCTGCATGACATATTTGGAGCAAAAATCACTTTACTCCCATTAACCATTGCTCAGCCTCTATCGGCTCGGCGTCCACTTTGAAGATGGAAGGGTCTATCATTCAAAAATGCCTTTCAGCCGAGGCTCAAGTATCATCATTCCCTCCCAAACTCAATTCCATATGATTAAAGGCTTCTTCCATGGCCCTAAACATTCTAGAAGACTCAACAAATTGAAATCTTCCTATGTTCCCAACTTCTGGTTGTGGTGAACCATGTGGCGGATCACAAGTTAAGGTTTGGGAGCCTTATTTTTGCCTTGTTCCATGTTCTTTTCGATATTGAGTCCTCAAGTGGTAGAATGTTCTTCATTGCTCGCAACCTTGATCTCCTCCCTTATTTGAGCACATTTATACATTGGTAATGCCTCCTCTTCACCATATTCTCCCAATCTACCTCCCCTTCCTCAAGCTCCTCTATCACCCCAATGTCTACCACTGCGACTATCCCTAACGCATTCCATTTCTAACTCCACATCATAAACAAATGAGAAATGAACTTATTAGACACAAGATGGCATAATAGTAATAATATCAACACTATCATGCATTAACCATACAAGTAAATATAAAGAAACCAAATACGCATTCTGCTATCGTCCCATCAACAAATCCTACTTGCAAGCCACAAAGTTCTACCTAACCTTGTTAGCTCTGATACCAACTTGTCACACCCTGAATTTTGGAAACCTGGGGACGTGAGATAATATAGTGACAAAAGAAAAGAAAAGAAAAGATAACCGAAATATAATAGCAAGAACCGAAAAGAAACCAATGATAATTCTGCACCAATCTTGCTATGAAAATATAACAATAAAGCTTGAATACATATACATCAAGTATGATAACAACAGTGGTCCACAATCCATTATATACAATAATAGTTAAAAAAAAATTTGCGCGTGTGCATATGCGATCAAGCTAAGTGCTCGTAAAAAAAAAAAAAAGAAAACTTAAAGTTACACATATTGTATTCTAAATACATATAAAGAATTCCCCCTAAATATGGCCTCCACAAAAATATAACAAAATCCATCATGATCCTCGATAGCCTAAGGTTGCCCCTTAAAGTCAGAGTGGGCTTCTACACCTATAAAATAATTATGACAAATGTACAAAATAAAAATAATACAATCTATTTAATAATGACACTATAAATATGAGATTAACCATTGCGTGTTATGTATGCGCATGCTATGCATTGATGTGCCCTAATGCTACCAAATTCTGAAAACCATTTACCGAAAAACTAATAGCCAACGGTTCCAACTTTGCAAAACCAAATTCCAATTTTCGCAAACCATTTTCCAATTCTCTATTCGATTTCCAAATTCCACAAACCAATGATACCAAATGCTCATTCAGAACCAAATATGAAGCTCGACATAGAACTCAAGAAAAGTTGGTACTAGTGTCTTTTCTGCTGTTCCCACTACCTTTTTTCTTTATAAAATAGTAATGCGGTACATGTGCCATGACATAGACCTGAATTAAAGCTGTCAAAATGTTCATAAAATCCGCATTTTATTTTGTAAAAGTTGAAACTAGCTTGGGAAAAAAAGTTAAAAAGGCTCAAACCGAAACCCCAAATACATGTCCTTTCCATTTAACACTGCAAAGTTTTATTCCCAAGTACGCTTATTGAATGTATGAGTTCCATGTCCGAATAATAATAAGGATAAGCATGCTCGAATGATCAATCACTAAATGAACATACTCAAATGTAGGCCTCTATTTATAAAATATGAAAATGTGAATATGTTATACATATATTGAATCAATCTAATATATGTATAAAACAAGATAGTGAATCATAATATCAAGTCCAAATGCTAGAAATGTCACTCATGTCTACATATATACAAATGCCCAAATTTATATTATTATTCGTAATCTGTCGTACCTCAAAAGTACTAATATAACGTCCGAATAACTCCCATGAAAAACCCCAAAATACCCCCGATACAAACCTTCTAAAATGATCTAGATCCGCCACTTAGATGAAGGCAAACCTATATACAAATGAAGTACGAGATGTAAGAAAAACATTTATCAATTTGTTTCGATAGACAAGAAAAGCACGAATTTTGAGACAAGACAACGAGCATAAGAAAAAGCGAGACTTATGTCAAAATGATGCCCACTTATCAAGGATGACAAATATCATATTTTTATCAACAACCGACAACCAAAGATAGATGAAACGAGGACGCAAAGCTCAAAGCAAAAGTGAACACCACACAACCCTCTCTCACTCTAGATTTTGTGGGGGAGGGAAAAAAGCACTTTTGCCACTTAAACAAGGACAAACATGTAAAATCCCACAATTTTCATATGTCCAATGGGTCAAAGTTGGTTGTCCAACCCTTGTCCACCGGCAGACAACCTCCGGACGGTCGTTGGGTAGTGTAAAATCATACGAAAATTTCAAGTTTTGGGCAAAAATCACAAACTCTGTAATGCCTTGTCTGGTGGCTTGTCCGGCAATGGATAGGCATCAAATGTTCTTTTTTCAGCCTACAATTGTTGACTCTCAACCCATCACCTTTATACATACAAACCGTATATGTATAAATTCCACTTGTAATCCAATTCTTAATATTAATACAAACCATATATGTATAAATTCCACTTGTGCTCCAATTCTTAATATTAAAATGTAACTGAATGCAACAAAAAAAAACTAAATGATATTAAATGCAACCGATTGAAATCAATTATAAATCAAGTATAATAAATAATACTATTAAACATATTTAATAATATTATTTATAAAATAAAAATTTTATTCGGAATTTCTGGGACGTTACATGTATTCCTGTTAAGGACCTTGTTCTAGAAGACAGGATGGGCTCTCTACGTCTGTGGTAGAAAGGATTAAAAAATTTTGTGTTTCTTTTATGCCCTACAAGAAGGACCTGATAGAAAAATATTGGAAGAGCTATCATGTGCAAATTTGAATTCAATCTTATCTATCAAGATAATTCTTATCCACATAAATCACAATCAATACCACAACATGATTGTAACTAAACTCTCTCCAAATATTACGAATTTATAATTTGGGTTCCATGTCATTAATTTTTACTAAACTCCCTACTTTAAGATTACATATATCCACTAATTAACTAGAATTATTGATAATCCAATTTAATTAGCATATTAAATTCCTTAATACCTTCTACATAACTTATTTTATGAATTAGATCACAAAATCCACCTGCAGGGTTTAATATAATCAAAACTTATTAGCTTCCTCAAGAAAGTATCATCAATCCCTATACCAGAACGTGGATTCCATAAATCATTAATAAACACCATATAAAATATTTTATCATACAAATCACCAAGTTTATTGATGAGAACAAGAGTGCAAACACTTGGTTTCATCCAGTTATAGTACCATTTGGGCCAGTTATAAGAGCGCGTGCAAAGAGATTTAAGGAAGCGCTTAATGGGTTGATTCATACAACATGGGCCTAAGCTAGTTCGTGGAGGCCTATTAAAGTAATTGGAAAAGATGTTCAAGACTAGAATTTCCTAATTCGAGCCTTAGAGTAATTATGAAAAGTTTCATTATTTCCTATTTTAAGACATGTAGACTATTTCCTATTTTGAATTGTTTCTTGTTTTGAATTATTTCCTATTTTGAGGCTTGCATGCCAATTAGTTATTTCCTTTTTGGTTTTCCGCTTTATGAAGTTTTTAGCTACCTATTTTGTACATTATTCTTGTATAAATACCTAGTCCATTTTGATAAGAAGGCAGATTATTTTTTAGTGAAATTTTGTGAGAGCAATTCTCTCTTTGTTCTTTGAGAACTCTTTGAATATTTCTGAGTTTTTTAGGCGATCAACCCAACTTATCAATCCGTTTTCCATCCCGGATTGTGGCATCTTCACCATACCGAGGTTCTTACCTCTATCAGTCAACAAGTTGAGGTTTTCCATCCCAAACCTGTGTTTTAGTATTCGGTTGTTCTAATGTGGGTGCGGTTCATAGAAGTTGTTATAAGAGCTTGGCTCTAAATTAAGTTTGATTATCTTTACTATTTTTTTTATTTGTTTTAATTTATCCCCAATTATTTATATCTTGTTCAATTCACTTCATATTCTTTCAATTGTTCCTATTTTTTTTAGTCTCGTTTCAATTTAAATCATGTCGTTTGGAATATGAGAGATGAGAAGCCACAAAATCCCTAATAGTTAAGCAAATTTTAAGCAAATAGTTGAACCTTCTAACCATGATAATCAAGGTAAATTTGAGCCCTATACTTCTCGAAATCGTGATATTAAGTATTCTAAAAGTCAAGGCAGGGGGCACATAACAAACCAATGTCTGAATCAGTGGGTTATGATTATACGTGACAATGGTGAAATTGTGACAGTTGAAGAAGAATCTGATCATGAACCTATGCCAGCATTAGAGGATATTGAAGGAGAAGAATATGAAGCACCGGAGGAGTTGACCCTTGTAGCAAGGAGGGCATTAAGTGTGCAAGCCAAGGAAGAAGAAGAAGTAATACAGCGGGAGAATATTCTTCATATAAGGTGCCATAATCGAGACAAGGTATGTAGTATGATTAATGATGATGGAAGTTGTTCTAATGTTGCTAGCACTGTTATATTTAAAAAATTAGGGCTACCAACACTTAAGCATCTGTGGCCATACAAATTATAATGGTTAAATGATAGTGGTGAATTGTGGCGAAGTAAGGGTGAATGAATAGGTACTTATATAGTTTCGGGTTGGTAAATATGAAGATGAATTACTTTGTGATGTGATTCCCATGTAGCCAGGGCATATTTTGTTAAGTTGACCTTGGCAATTTGATAGGCGAGTTAAGTATGATGGCTTCACCAATAATTACTCATTCGTTCTTAATAACCGTTCAATTACTCTTGTACCATTAACACAAAAACAAGTTTATAAGGATTAGTTGAGGTTGCAAAAAGAGAGTGAACAAAAAAGAATGAGTGATAAAAAAAAGAGTGAACAAAAGAGAATGGGTGGCAAAATAGAGAATGAAAATAAAGAGTGACTGATAAAAAGGAGAGCAAAATATCAGCCAACGAGAGAAAACAAAAGAATTTCTATGCAAGGTCAAGTAAGATTAAACAAGCAATGTTTTCAAATCAACCGATGATTGTACTTTTGTATAAAAAAACATTTTTAAATATTAATGAACTTAACCTTTCTTTGCCTAGTTCTATTGTGTCTCTTTTGCAAGAGTGTGGGGATGTCCTTCCGGATGAGATACCATATGGGTTGCCACCAATTCAAGGAATTGGGCATCAAATTGTTTTCTTAACTAGTGCTTCCATTCCAAACCAACCAACCTATCAAAGCAATCCTAAGGAGACAAAGGAGTTACAAAGGCAAGTTGAAGAATTGATGGAAAAGGAGTACATGAGGGAAAGCATGAATCTTTGTGTTGTTTCGGTAATTCTAGTTCCTAAAAAAGAGGGTACGTGGAGAATGTGAGTTGTTTGTCGATCAATCAACAATATAATGGTAAAGTATCATCTTATTCCTTATTTAGATGATATGTTAGATAAATTAAATGGTGATTTTGTATTTTCTAAAATTGATTGGAAAAGTGATTATCATCAGATTAAAAAGAAGGAAGGTGATGAATGTAAAACTGCTTTTAAAACAAAATATGGTTTATATGAGTGGTTACTTATGCTATTTGGATTAACTAATGCACCAAGTACTTTTATGCGTTTAATAGACCATGCTTTGCGACCATTCATAGGCAGGTTTGTTGTGGTTTATTTTGATGATATTCTCATTTATAACAAAAACTTTGATGAACATGCTATGCATTTAAAATCAGTTTTAAATGTGCTTAGAAAATAAAGTTTGTTTGCTAACTTAAAGAAGTGAAAATTTTGCACAAATAAACTTGTGTTTCTTGGTTTTTTTATGAGCGCTCAAGGCATACAGGTTGATGAAGAGAAGATCAATGCAATCAAAGAGCAGCTAAGTCCCACAAGTGTAAGTAATGTTAGAAATTTTCATGAATGTAATGTCCCGGAAATTCAAACAAAATTTTTTGCATTTTAATAATATTATATAGAATGATATAATAATATTTTTATTATGTATTATATGACATGATAGTAGCATATATGAATAAGTAGAGTTTGCCACTTCGACAGACTTGTACGGGGTTCGACCTGCCCGGTCAGGTTGCAAGGATCAAGAAGAATCTGCCCCTTACAGGGTGTGTGATAACGCCCCGGTAGAAAAATATAAATATGCATATTGTGTAGTCTCGTGGAGAGGATATAGTTTTGGTTAGCGTAGAAACGAAGTGTTTGACGGAGTTTGTCGGTAGTTATATAAAGTAGCATAAATCGAGTTTCAAGCACTTCAATGTCATTCCAAAAGTTTTTTGACACTTCCATTAGTGTCTATCAGTGTTCCAATTGTTTTTGGAAGTAGAGGTGTTTGGACCCAAAATTCCAATGGCTTCGATCGATCCAAGTGGAGTTGGATTGATCTAAAAGTTCAGACCAATCGATCTAAGTGCAATTGGATCGATCTATCAAGGTTTGACTGACTTAAGTTGTGTGGACCAAACAATTGTCTTCTTCATTTTATTTATTACATTTCCAAAATTGTAGAGAGAGAAGGGGTAGGTTCTTAATTTCTTCCACCTTTAAGCTCCTATATCATCTAGCTACAGAGCTCGATTTTGTTTAAAACATAGATTTTCTTCACCCTTGAGATGAGGAGATCATTTCTAGGTAAGTTTTTCTTTCATCCCTTCTGTTTGATTTGTCTCGAATTTTGTGTACCTTTTGTATGTGAAATTTTATTTGATATTCTTATTCCTTGTTATGAGTGAAACACTTTTATGTCTCAGAGTTTAACGATTTGATTTTGTTTATTATATCAAATCAATGGATGAAAAAGAGGAGGATTTGGGGCTTTCGAGTAGGAAATCTCGAGACGACTTCTAGTGTGTTTGTAGTTATAGTAGAAAATACGCTAATAACTTAAACTTGAGAATTTATCGTATGTGATCGTGTATGTTATCATATAAAAAGGGAATTGATACAATCCCTTAGGAGAATGTGCTTCTATAGTTGTAGTATGAATGCTAACTTGAATTGTAGACTTTGCAGGACACCGTAATAGAATATGAATTGATACGTTCATGAGGATTGTTATTAGAGTAGATGTTAGAAGTAGATATAACATGACTAATTGACTTGTGTGTTTAAATTTCTCATGTAATTATTATAGTTTATCATTTACATGTTATTCACATCATGTATTTCAATATCATGTTTATTATAAGAAGTAATATAAATCGCATGAGTAGTCGAGTACGGCCTTTATATTCATAAAGTAGCATGACATTGGTAGGACAGTGTATCATTTTTTATATGTATATATATATAAAAAAAAAAAAGAAGCAATGAGGCCAACAGCCTTATTGTGAAAGTCAGAAAACCTGCAATAAGGATTTATCATTTATTCGGTGCAGTGTAAGTGAAGGATAAACGAAAGCTTTGTGTCTATTGGAGTGTGGGCACGGGAACTTAGCTGGCGAGTATGGTGAGAAAATTTATGAAGTAGTAGACACTATCCGAAACAGTATCGAAGTAGCAGTCATGCAGTGTTGGTACAGTTTCATGTAGAAGAGTCATGCATTGCATACATGAGTAGTTTATGTATTCTTTTCATGATTCATACTCGTTTATACTTATACATATCCATGCTCATACATATTTTATATCTTGCTTAACCTCTTATTTACGTTATTAAAGATCATCTAACCGTTACGTTTCCACATTTTATTTTCTTATATCTTATGTTATAGGATGATTTAATCTCATATTGTATATATCTTTTTGGCTGACTATAACAGATGCAGAGAAGACAAAGATAACATTTTGATTTAGTGCCTTATTATTATGTAGTATTATTTTAGTTATATATAACTTTGTAGTAGATGTGCACTCTGTTAGAGTAGTTGTAGAAGTTATATTAGAAGTGAAAGTATAGATATATTCTTTTCTTCTATAAGACCAATAATATATGTATACTTTCCATTATCACTCTTTTTGACAAACAAGTAGCTTGTGGTATTGTATCCTTAAATAGGTAGGTTTAAGATTTTGTTTATATATATATATATATATATTCCCGTGTTAGCACTGGCCTTCAACCTTTAGTTTTAGACTATCTTACTTTTATCGTACTGATGTGAAATATTGTAGATTATGAGTAGTATCATCCTACAATAGCAGTTAGTTTCATTGATGAGATAGCGTTAGAAGATGTGTTTCCATTTTATTTTCTGTTCAATAAAAAAATTTACTTTTTATTTTCAAAAAGGGAAACATATACTCATTCTCCTGGGTTTCTCGGGATTCGGGGCGCAATAGATTTACTAGTTTTTACTGGCAATTTGTGAAGGATTTTAGTAGCGTGGCAACTCCCTTAATGGAAGTCATTAAAAAAAATGTTGGTTTCAAATAGGGAGAAGAGTAAGCGAAGGCGTTCCAATTGATCAAAGATAAGTGATTGGTCGTCAAAAGTTAC
>MKEJ01004532.1:7500-17911 GCA_001753735.1 Embelia ribes | reverse complement strand
AAAAGCACCTCCCATCAATTAAATCAAAAAGTCAAACCTAATCAAACTCATTCGGATCAAAATTTTTTAATTTTAATTTTGTAAAATTAAAAATTCCAAATTTTCGTTTATATCGATTTGATTTTATAATTATGCAATTTGATTGGTTCGACGATTCGATTTGGAACTGAATTGATCCATACATACCCCTAGTAACATTCTCTATAGAAGCAAGGAGTATGTCCCGCAGTAGATTGGGTGTACTGGACCATTGCATCATAATTGTTTATTTTAAAATTAACAGCTGAAATTAAATAAATTTTTTTAAATTTAAATTTTATGTGGGATTTATTTCAAATTTAAATTTTTTGTGGGATGCATACTAAAATTAGCGACTGAAATTAAATAATTTTTTTCAAATTTAAATTTTATACTAGATCCGTGTATTTAATCTTAACCATTAATTTTAAAATAAACAATTAAGATGTGACAATCTATGTATATCTTCAACGAGGGGCAAGTACCACCGCAATTCAATTGGAAAGCAACATGCAAGTTAAAATTGCTTTTGACAATTATAGTCATTTTCATAATTTTTTAATATTAAAATTTTTAGCCACCCTATAAATTAACATCGGTTCACTCTTATAAATTGAATTACTTTGAGCTATAAACACATCGTTCATATTACATAATGGGGGTTACTGTAACACTTTTTTTTTTTTTTTTGGTTGTTTTTGAATTTCTATTTAATATAGAACAAAGAGAGGGTGGTTCTCAACATGCGTAGCAGCTACAGTTTTCACATGAAACTGATAAAGTATAATTAAATATTTAATCCTAAGGTACCTAACTACCGATTGAATACTTGAGACAAATACGAGAATGAGACAAATACGAGAAGAACACAAACATCGTATTAAGAGAATAAATATTCTACAGAATACAAAACACGAAGTCCTAATCATCTAGTCATTTTACATGGTTAGTACTCAAACAATTATCTTAAGACGATTTTATTTATAGAATACAAAATATATTAGTACAAGCAGTTGATATTATACATTTTCTTGTAATAGATCTACTAAAAACATGCACGACTTTTATTGTGTATGTGCATATTTTCATCTTAAATTATAATCAAAGACTTATTTTATATAAGAACAAATGATAATTTTTTTTTGTATTGCATTGGTGGATTTTTCAATGTAACTTATTTTTTAGTTATACACTATGTGTTTAATTGCTCGTTTAATTTTTCTTTCTTTTTTTTTTAGTTGTCTCTGCATACATCGGACTAATATAAAGTTGTTCTTTGGCTAACTTTATGGTATTATTGTTAAAGAAACTTATAGCATTAATATAATTTCTTATAATAAAGTTTAATTAGTTTTACTCTTTATTTAGTTGCAATAAAATTTCCGGCAATAATTTTTATTTTCATTGAAAAGTTGCCACCTATGTTCGAGAAACTATCTGACATGAAAATTAATAAAATCTTTTTTTAAATGAATGCCCATCTTTGTGAAATTGCGATTAGGCATATTTTCTTACTATTGTTTACCATTTTCTAGTAGAGTCGTATTATTAATTATGCAATTATTCCTATATCATTATATCTGTTATGAATGATAGTAGAAAACAAATATAATAATTTGCAGAAAAGTAAAATAGGAGCTCAAGAATTACGTGATACAAACTCAAGTTAAAACAAGTTTGATTTAGGACTAATTCACGAGACTAATATCGGTGTATATTTTTATTTATATAAAGAAAGAAATTATAATATGATACAATATATAAAATAAAGCCAAAAATTCTGATCAAATAAGATTTATTCTCACTCTTAATTTCTCTCATTTTTCTCTCACTTCTGCACCTTATTTCGTGCGCTTTCTCTCTTTCTTTTTTTCGTTATCTGAGCATCTATTTATACACAAATATCAAGTATAAGTCAAATAGTGGTGGGTCATATTTACATAACGTATAGTGTTCTTATTAATAATTGAGCTATATGCTTGCATCAGACACAATAAAATATCACATCAATAATAATTCATAATACTCCCTCTTGGCTGATCAAACAGTTTTTAAAATATTGTCTTCTCCTAATTTAAATAATAACTGAATGATTGTAAATCATTAAATATTTATTTGAACGATTGTCGTTGAATTACTCATCAATATTTTTAACTTCATGTGTCGATATTTACTGACTTACTGTTTAAATTAACAGTTAGCCAAATTTTTTTGTCAACATATTTGCAACTATATCATAAATGAGCTGAAAAATAATGGAGACGGTAATTTAAGAATGTTAATTGCCACATCGCTTTCGTACCATAATATTTAGCCACTCGCAGCAATTTAATTTCGTAGCCCCCACCCAACAACCACACACAAAATACTTTTTTTTTTCCCTTTATTGAAATAATATATTTTTAGATTAGAATTTGTAACCAAACCAACACATTGTTAGAAACAAGTAAGAAATTTACATGAAAAAGAAAGTCAGTGCATCACAATTCTCATAGACTAAATGAAAGATAAATGTCTTTCTATCTTAAACAAAAGTCAATGCCCGAACCATACAATATTCTCGCTGCGAAATGGTAAAACAAGACAAAACAGCCTAAATGAGCAGCATGAACGTATGGTGCGCTCTTGACTTCCGGATTAGATAATCCTCCGGAGCAAAAAACAAATTACCAAAAAAAGAATCCAAAAAAACAAATAAATAAAGAAAATGGGATCAAAGAGAAAAAAAAAAAAAATGAAAGTGCAATAACAGCATGTATCTGCAGAGTAGCAGTGGCAGTAGCAGCAAGCAATAAGTCAGCAGCTAGCAGCTTCTCTCTTTCAGGTGTATTCAATTTCAAAGGCCTTCTCAACTACTTTCATTCAATTCAGTCACCACCTTCCCCTTCTTCCCATTATCACCCCTGATAAATTTCTGGATCAACTTTTTTGGTGTATGTCTTGAAAAGCAGAGTCTTTATACCTACCAGTGTATAATTTTGGTACATACCACTATTCATATAATGACAATTAACATAGGGAATTATTTGTACTACTATTCATATACTGACAATTAGCAGAGAGAATCATTGATGACACAAAAAAATTTGAAATAGTTGATCTCTTTTCTAGTTATCCGCATATATGACCGGTGGTATATACCGAATTCCTAGACACTGGTATGTTTAAAAACTCTGTCAATGTTCAAGTGCCAGAACTGCTAATATCCCAGCAAAGTTTAAATTTTCGGGATGCATAACATTTTTCTTCGGAAAATAAATTAAGCTCATAAACTAGTACTAGTAGTGGTGGTGGTGGTAGTAGGGTTGCAATTTAAGGCAGCTTTGATTTGGTAGACAGTAGTACCGATAAGGTTGTTAACCATGGTAACGGACTCGGGGGTTAGTTTAGCCGTGGGCAGGCTACTGGCTAGGATTTGGAAAACCACATCGATTAGTGAACCTGAGGGTCTTGAGCTGGAGCTGGTAGATGCTGCCACGTCATCATGCTGGCCGTCGGGGAGGATGGTGAACCCAGAGGGGAGTAAGGGTATGTAGGAAGGATCTTCCCCACTCGTGGCTATGTTGATGGAGGGTATATCTACGGGGCAGTAAACAATGAGCGAGCCCGACGAGTCTATGCAGCTCTCCTGTAGGATCAACATGTTGTTCTGGGTACTATTGATTGCCTGATGAAAATTAACAAAGTCACATGAGATTATTGTAAGATGAGAGAATTGTTCATCTCCTAATATCCTAGTCGCGACAAACTAAAACTCATCGATAAAATTTAATTTTAATTACCTTTTCCTATAGGCAGATACTTGGGGGCATAGGTTCATGACTCAAACTTACAACCTCCATGATGCAAGTTTTGAAACAGATGCCAATGGCCGAGAAACCTCTTCAGTTTTTAAAAATAGGTACAAATTATCTTGGTCAAGGTTTTCAAAGAAATTACATAGATGTTATAGAAAACACATTTGACGAATCAAAAAAAAAAAAGGAAACTCTCGTTAAAGTTTTCGAAAACAGACATTATAATTACCTAGAAATTAGAATGACTCCTAAACTAGCTCACATGTGAAATGACTACCATATGAAAACAGTAACTTTTCAGTCATTAGTTTTGTTACCGAAGCCAGTGATGACAAGGGAATGCTATTCTTGTTCTTCTTTGAATGCTTCCAGATCTAAATGCAAAGATATAACGTTTTCGTACCAAAATGAAAGAAAGGAATCACTGAAAATAGCTTTTGGAGGGTTTTCAAAACTAAGGAATTTTCCAGAATTCCTCTGCTAAACCATTTTGGGAACCAATTTCCTCATATGTTTTCGTGGCAATTTAGTTTTCCCGTAAGAGAATAAGTTTCAAAAAACATTACCAAACACTGACCACAATATAATGAACACAATCAAACACGAACTAATCGAGTTGAGTTTCAAGTTTCGACCCATGTATACCAGACACCAAAATAAAGACGTGACAATTAGAAAGGAAAAGTGCTGAATTACCCGGAGTACAGAAATACAGTTTCCCGGATGAGAACCATTTGCAATATGGGCAACCTCTTGGACGGCAGTGCCATTAAAGAGAACATCCCACTACAGAAGATAAAAAATATAAAAATAAAAAACCACGGTCATTAGTATGCCTATGTAAATATTGTTACCTCCCAACAAATGAGAAAACAAAACAAAGTGCAAATTTAGTATACCTGAGGCCGAGTCCTTTCTTCTCTAAAGAAATTAAATACATTTTGGGGGGAAATTGAGAGCCAAATGGTAGTGGCTGCGCTAAGGACAACGCCACTGGGCTGTCCCGGATCACTACTCTTATGTAGACTCGCTCGCACTTCAATCTCGCTAAGCCCAGAAAGTGTAGTCCATTGGTTGCCATTTGAAGGATTGATGCTTACGCAAAAGCTTTTCACCATCCTCTGTGCCAGTCTCATCATGCTCCTCTTGCCATCGGGAGACGGTATCACTGCAAAACCGCTTTTGGTTACGTTTCTAAAACTTGATTTCAGGTTTTGAAAATAGAAACACTGGCAACATGTTAGGCAGATTAGTTACAAAACAAATTTTTAGAGAATTATCATGAAAACCAAACGAAGTTGAAAGCCTACATGAAGGTTTTTCTCTCTATTTTTCAATAGTAGATTTTACGAAGGAGTCCCTTTTTTTCTTTTTGCCTGAAAGCTATGATAATGAAAATGCGAACAGAAACTGAGAATTCTAAGCAGAGCAAAACATACCAACCAGCAATTTCCAACTAGCAGAAGTAAATTAAAAATTAAATAATAATTAATAAAAAAATCATTACCACTCCCTAAATCAAGAGTGGAATTGCTAGTGACCATTAGACAAGCGAATCTCTCGCACATTCGTTGGAGTGATGTAAGCCATCTCTCAGCTCCAAATGCATGCCCGCTGTGAATAAGGTCTCTGAAGAGCGTGTGAGTAGGATTTTTGTAATCTACTTCAACATGTTCAACCCAAGTAACCTATTTAGAAACATTTTATCAGAAAGAAAGAAAAGAGTTTGATCTTAAATGATATGCTATATAAAAAATGAATTTTTGTATTAACCTGGGAGTATCCATTAGGCAAATCTTGGATTAAGCAACCCGAGGGTAGCTTTCTACAACAAGGTTGTATTTCATATTGAGGTATATCATAGGACACGCTAACTATGGCCCACGATCCTTGCTCAATTTGCTGACATAAGCGAAGCAGAAAAAATTGCCGAGTTGGCACCAATGGCGAAAGTAGCTGCTGCTCTTCATACATCTGCAAAATAAGAAAAAAAAAACATATTTTTGGGGTGTGAAGTAACTAATTAAAAAAATAGCAGTTTTGAAAATAAAATTTGATATGCAAGTTGCTGATGTCTTTACCAGTTGTAAGGTACCGCTTTGGTTACTCATCATTCCTGAAGAAATTACTTCAATGGTTCGCGCCTTTGAGACGATGGTTGGAAATAGCTCCATCCATTTGTCCTATATATTCAAAAATCTATCCGAATCAATCACAAATTTCATGTACAAAAATCGCGATTTAGTCATCTGTCTTAGAAGTAAAATCAAGAAAGTTACTATTTTTCTCTTTTTCATTATTCTGCTTTTATACGATGAACGAGCGTGGATCTTAATGTTGCAAGTAAACGACTTAAACGAGCAGCTTTTAAAGAAGAGGAAAATAAAATAAGCTCACCGAATCCATAATCATGTCAACCAGTGTTATGCCATTCATTATGACAACCCCAGTGTCTCTCGAAGATTCAATCAGAAGGTCGGGATTCTTCGAGTGATTACTAGCCCTAGGGAAAATACTCTCGTAATTGTTGAGGTTTAGCACATCTCTCCCTTCATTATTCATGGACTTGACCCACATAGGCGGTTCAACATTGTCTTGCAATAGTCTAATAAACTCATCCAGTGCATTGCTCGCGACGTCAGCCATAAGGGATTTATCCATTTCGGATACGTTTATTGCCTGAAAAGGAGGAAGATTCATCGGAGCAGATGAGGGGCCTGCAAGAAGATCGAGATCGAGCGATGGACGAGCTAAGCCATGGGGCCCTCCCAAGGATGCCATGGAGAGGTCCAACGAGGCTATTTGGATCGGGTGCACTGGAGGGAGGTGTGAGATTGGCCTGCCCATGTACTTGGCCGCAATGCTAGAAATTCTGTCAAGCTGCAATGGGAAACCAATACATGCCAATAACTTCAATAATTGTTTTGACAAAGAAAGAAAGAGCCGAATAGTAGATATAATACTAAGTAGGATATACGAAGCGCACACACTTCCCTTGCAACATGTAAACATGAGAATGCAATGGTCGGCATATCCAAACTCCGACACTTTGGCAGGATTTATAATTGTTCGGGTTTGTGCTCTAGACTAAACTTTTGACAGATAGTTCATGTTTTTGTTCGTGATTTCATAATTTATGGAACTTTTGAAAATGAGGAACGAAAATGCTTTAAGTATCCAACCTCAAACTCTAGTAATAATAATAGAAACGAGAGTCGAACACATATATATTATGTAATGACTGCAGAAGTGGCATGTAGCCTTACCTCTTCCTTCAAGTGAGCATTTTCCATCCTCAATTTTTGCTCGTCGAAATAAGAATCTTCGCCAAGAGGAGGGCCTCCACAAGTTGGGCATATCACATTCTTTAGTGCCTCTCTTATCGCTATATTCTCACACCGTATCCTATCATTCTCCGACCGAAGTGCAGAGTTACTGGCACGTTCATGTTGAGCCTAATGTCCAGAAGAATGTTACATGCAGCCCGATAATTTTTTCGTGCATAGTGAAGAACAAATTCGGAATCATACAATAAGGGCACAATTAAACGCAAAGATAAGATAGGCATATATAATCAATTTACAAAAATGACACCCAAATGATGTCCATGGCAATTTCATAGATTCAGTATTTGCTTGGTTTTTAACACTAGCTACTAAATGATGTGATAATACAAATTATGAATTGTGACTCATATTTCCTTTAGTGCTTTAAATTTAAAGAGCTTGTTTGTCATTGTTATACTAAATAAGGGTATTGATCAAATATATTGATGTAATTGGAAATCCTATAATCAATATTAATTGTAAGTCGTGCATAATATTTGCTTACTTGTGGACTAGTTAGCTACTAGTTAGCTACTACAACATGATGTGATAATACCATATAACTTTGTGTTATAGTCTAGTACCAATAGCTTAATTAATTAAGAGTCATTGATTTTGGGAGCTTAATTTTAACGAATGAATGATTAGTTAGTGCTGTTTTGCATTACAGAGCGTCATCAAACACGGAAAAAGCCTATATGAAAAGGTGTCACTGTATTGTTTCCAAGCATAATAATCAACCAAAATTGTAATTTAATGAAACATTGAATTTGCAAAGCGTATTTTTGTGAACTAAAAGAGTAGCCCTCATAGAGTGTTACAAAAGCTGTGGAGTAATTCCTAAATAAACTGAAGAGTGTAAATGATCATCTTTTATTAAATTAAAAGTTGATGTTCTACGCATCGATTAGTAAATGTAATACTATAATTGTAAGAAAACTTTATTTTTATAAGTACGAAGAGGAGAAGGGGCGACCGACGTAGCAACCCCATGGATATAACCATAAGATTCCGCGCTGCTATGGAATGTCCATAGCACACACCACAGCATAGCGGATTGCAAAAACACGAAGGTATCCCCAGAAACAATATTAGCATAGTCGAACACCTTAACTTATTGGTCCAGGAAGGAGTTTCACCATACTACCTTTGCCACTGGGCTACCATCCATGCCATAAACTAATTCATTGAGGAAAAGACTAGCTAACAGAGATAGAATAAATAAATAAATAAACCTTCATTTGGGTCCTCCTATTTTGGAACCAAAATTTGATCTGGCGAGGAGCTAATCCTAATTCTTTGCTTAAATGCAACCTTTGCTTCTCATCTGGATGTGGAGACTCCTTGAATAATCTGTTTTTAAAAGGGAAAAAAATATATATATTATTTAAAATTTGTGAAATTAAAATTCCGGAACAGAAAAAAGGCATATTAATTGTTTTGAAATTCCCCTTTCCCCAAAAAGGGCCATATATCTATTATGTGCTTCAAAAAGAATGTTCTATGTATGTTATATATTGCATTTATTTATTTATTATTCTCTCACCATTTTGATTGCAGTGCAAGTGAAAATTTAAATTGTACTCATGCATTAAGATTAACGCAATAACCAATGATTACTGATATGTGTTGGATCATGATATTTATTCCAATTTTTTATAAAATTGGAATAAAAATTCATTGACAGAATCCTCTATAAATTTGGCAGTGATTTCCCCCAAAAAGTAGTCTCATGAAATTGAGAATCAAAATAACTTTAAGACAGAATCTTCATTTCTTTTGTTGATTTTATCAAGCCCAACCAAAATTCCCATTTTCAAGTTTTGAAAATCCCAACAGTATTTAAAATGGAGAAAAAAAGTACAACCATTTTAAAGCAGACAAAATCTTCAATCTTTTTTTTTATTATTTTTAATTAATTTTTATTTCTTTCCCGTTGTCTTAATCAAGTGAGACCAGAATTTCCATATTATCCAAAAAAATTATTCTCCTGCTTATTAATTGGCCACCTAAATCAAAAGAAAAAAAATCTTTAATTCAAATAATATAATCTATAAAAATATATATATTAAAAAAATATATATCTCATTGTTGAAGCCTCCTCCTCTCACCTCACTTGCACTACCGTTCTCTCTCCTCTCTTTCTGTGTGCCACACAAACCCAACCCAAATTCGTAAATGCCTTTTCTCTATCTTACATCCAAATTTGTGAATGCCCCAACCCTTGTCTCTACCGTTACCCACCCACCCCTCTCCCCCAAACCTCCCCCTATCGTTGCCACCAACCCACCATAACACCCCTCCCCCGCTTCTTGATTGTTGCCTCTAACTACCCATCCCCAGCAAGGTCAGCTCTGGGGTAAGTCCAACAAGCCTAAGGGCTTGGGCAATCCACCTGGATTAGGGCAAAAAATAAAATAAAATTTACTAAGCATAAAAAAATAATAAAAATTGCATTAGTCCAGGGGCTTCAGCCGAGTAAGCCCAAATATTTACCCAAAAAAAAGTTAGGCCAACTCAAATTTGTAAAACAAATTTGTATGAAATATATAAAAAAAAATTTGGACTAGCCCAGGCAAGGTAGCCCAACTCAGATCTGTAAGCTGACATGCCCATCCTCTCAACTCTCAAGGGTAATCGTTTCAAACTAAAGGCAGCAGAAAACAACAATCCCTTAAAAAATTTGAAACTTTTTCAAAATAGATAGAGATAGAGATAGAGATAGAGATAGAGAGCGAGTGAGAGAGAGTGGGGAACACCGAGTACATATAGTTGACGCCACTTTGCTTGCTGTCGCATGTCACAGGTAAAATTATCGGTATCGTTGGCAGACTCGACATCGCTGCTTGACCCTTTGCAGAATTTACTTGCTGCCGCCGCTGGACCTGGTGAAAAGCCAAAAAGGTAGACCTTTTCTCCCTCTTTCTCTCTGTGACTGTGAAATTGTGAATTCAATCAATAAATAAATACTATGTTAGTAATAAAGGGGATAAAAGTATGTCCATGTGTGCTGTGTTGGGGCAACAAAAGTCAAAAGTGTTAAAAAAACTAAACAAAAGTTAAAGTGGGTTTTGTTTTTTCAAAAGATTCCCTCATATAAATTATAATATTCCAATTTGGTAAACAGATTGTCACTATCCAAGAAAAAAATAAAGGTAAATTGATCAAGTGGTCCCATAACATCAATTTTTTATATAACATTTTTAATTTATTCATTTGTATAGGAACAAGTGGAATATTTCACGACTCGCTCTCGACGACTAAAAGATA
>MKEJ01004532.1:0-5000 GCA_001753735.1 Embelia ribes | reverse complement strand
CTTAACTTTGGACAACCATGTCATAAGAAAGATTAAGTGAATTGGCTATAATCTCAATTGAAAATAAATTCTTAAATAAGTTAAAGTTTGATGAGTTGATTGGAGAATTTGCTTCAAAAAATGCAAAGAGAGGTGTGTTTCTTTGAATCGGTTCGTGGTAATTATAAAGAACTATAATCAGATTGTCTTTTGATTTAATTAATGCTAAAAAGTATAATATAACTTTCATTTTATTTTTTGTTCTTGACTTGTACATCTTTCTTTTTGTGACATAATAGTAGGGGCAAAATGTTTAAGGTTGGGCTTAGGCAACCTAATAGATATATATATTACTACCACATAAATATTTCAAAAATTCAGATTAACTCCCAGAAAAATAAAACCCTTATTTCCAAGTTCAAAAATTGGTTGGAAAATGGCCTCAAGGCCCAAAATTCATCATAGAATCACTTTTAATATTATAGAAGAATGTCATGTAAATTTACCAAAAATGTCAAAAATACTCAAAAATAACAATAAACACATTTTAAATACATGCATGGTAAGAATTCATGTTTTCCTTTAAAATATAAAATTTCCAGAATATGATATTATTTATAAAAATAATAGGAAAATATTTTTCTTCATTTAAAATTAATTTAATTCACTAAAAATACCAAAATTTCTCAAAAAATATTATAAAATTCAAAATGAAGGCATGTATGGCCTCAAAATATTTTCCTCAAAATTTTGGAAATTTCCAGAATATAGAATTATTGGTTTGCAGGCAAATTACAAGAGGGGGGATGAATTAGGATTTTAAAAATTATTACTAAAAGTAACAATCAAAATTAAAATTAAAAAAAGTAAATAAGAAAGAGATGCAAACTCGTTTATAGTGGTTCAGTTAAAGATCTTCCTTGATCCCCTATGTCCAAATGCTTGAGATTCCATTAATCTTCAACGAAACTATTACATAATTCATTAGCTTCCCGGGTGCTAATCACTCCACTTGAAATACCCCTTCAAATCTTGGTGTATACCCTCACAGTGATTTTCAAATAAAGATAGGAAATGAGAAATTATAATCTCTTCTCTCTTAAAGATATATGATGCAATAATTTTAGAACACTTTGGAGAGATCTAACATACTAGAATGATATGGAATTTTGGCTTAGTGTGGCTTGATTTTGTACTTCAATAGCTTAAGAAATATGGAGATGGGTTTTTGAGCCTTTTTGTACTTGATCTTAATAATTGATGAATAGCCTTGAGATTATTGTTACAAAAGTTGTAATTTGTTCTTGAAGCTCAGATTTGAAGTCCCCTTTATATGCCTTTTAGCTCAACTAACCGTTTTTTTTTATCATTTATGGCAAGATAACCCAAGTTGAACCGCAATCCAATATGACCGTTATGTTTAAATTTGCAGGATTACTGTTACACCAACTCTGTTATACCGTTACCTTACGGTCTATCTTTACACTGACACTGGTATACCGTTACATAGACACTTGTGTAATTCTTTGGAAGCCGTCACACCCTTTAGTATATCGTACTCAAAATTTTGCTAAATTTTTGGAACCGTCACACCACCTAGGTGTGCCGTTATACCTATGGTATACCGGTACATTAACTCAGTCTACCGTTACTCAGCTTCAAACTTTTTGTGGAGCTCTTTGGAAGCTGTCACACTAGCCTAGTATAGCGTTACACTGACTTGGTGTACCTTTACACTAGCCTCATTCTTTTCTTGTGGAATTCACTGGAATCCGTCACACTAGCCAGTGTAGTGTTACACCTATGGTGTATCGTTACACAAACTTGGTGCAGCGTTACACTAGTGAAATTCTTGAACATTTGAACACTTGTTTGAACTATTGACTAGTTTTTCTGAAAACAGTCTTGACAGTATATTATATTACAACAACTAGGGTGATGATTAATATTATTATTTTAAAGTTTTTATCATCAAAATACTTGAAGGAATTTTCAATAATTTGATTTAATAAGAAAAATTTACAAAAATTCGAAATTACATTGGGTAATAAAGAAAATCTATTTTTAGCTCAAAATTACCCAAAAATTCTCAAAAATTATTCTACAATTCTATATATATGTGTTTTTATGTATGTACATGTATGTGTATATGTATTTGGAAAATATAATTGGACACATACATTGTATTTATGAAATAGTTATAGGATCAAAATTTATTGTGGAACTCACTGTAAGCCGTCACACTAGTCAGTGTAGCGTTACACTTATGGTGTACCGTTATACTAACTTGGTGTACCGTTACACCAGTAAAATTCTTGAACATTTGAACACTTGTTTGAACTATTGGCCAGTTTTTCTGATAACATTCTTGACAGTACATTAGATTACAACAATTGGGGGTGTTAATTAATATTATTATCTTAAACTTTTTATCATCAAAATACTTAAAAATATATTTTCAATGATTTGATTCAACAATCTCCCCCTTTTTGATGATGACAAACTTTTGACGATAATATTAAAACATGTTCCTCTTAAATAAAAGCAATTATGCAGCAATTAGATTTCAAGGGCGCATTAACCCAAACAAGCACATGGACACATTTAACCTAATAAAGGAAAAAATATGGTTACATTTAACCCTAGCAATATAATGAAAGCGATATCAACTTATAATCATAACAAGACATGGATAAACTAAACCATGATCATAAAAAAATGAACTAAACATTCATATCATTAACAAAATCATTACTTAAACAATTATTCATAAAATAAAACCATTACATAATAGTTTAAGCATAAAGATAAATAAAAGCATAAACTCAAAACTAAAAATGAAACATCAAATGAAACATCACTCACTTACGACTCCCACTCCTACTCAATATTAACACCCCCAAAATCAAAGTCACAAGTTCACTCCCCTTTTTGACATCATAAAAAAGAAGGGCTACTCATCATCGTCTTCGTTATCATTGTCGTCGCCTTCGTCTTCATTTTTGCTTTTGTCTTTATTATCACTTTTAACACTTTCAACTGCTTTGTCTTCTCCATCTTCTTCTTTGCGGACTTCTTCTTGAAGGTGAATATCATTGTCACTTGACTCGTTATCGTCCTTATGATCAAAAAGTGTAGTTTCGATAGGAGTGCAATAGGAGTAAGTTGATAAAGATAGTTGAGTTTTTTTATCAACTTTGTCGAGAGGTTTGAGGATTTTTTATGTGGAAGATTTAATGAAGGTGAAGAGTTTGGAGAGAGTTAAATGTTTGAATTTTAATTTAGGAATGAAAGTGGAGGAAGAAGGACGAGAAGGTTGGGGAGCCGAATGGTTGTAAAATGGTTTGAATATGTTTGAGTTATCGTTTATAAGATCAATATTTGGACCCAAAACTTGGATGTCATTCTAACACCAAAACTTTAGATTACGATAAAAAATGATTTTCACTTGATTGAACGTTTTGGTTCCAATCAATGTATTTTTGTCCTTTCCAACGGTTTATTTGGAAAGGTCAATAGAGATTGATTTGAAGAGTATGGTAAGTACGATTCCATAAGGAATTTTCCCTAAGAAATAGAGCTTTCCATATGCTCCAAAATCATACGTAGAGTGTCAATTAGAATTCAGTGTTTAAGTACATAAATGAGAAAGGCGGTGAGGTACGATATACTTTAATATCTGCTCAATTGTGGCCTAATCGACTTTATTATATAAATTTGTACCATTCGTTCTAAAAATTTAAGTTGGCCCACTAACGCCAATGTTTTTTAAGGCGGCATTGTACACCGGGTTTATAACTCGTTTGCAAAATCGTGTCGAACATTACTCTTAGTCGACTAGGAATGTCGGCTTCAGATATGAATAAAACCCCAATGTGCGGCTATAAATGTAGTAGTTCGATAAGATGTTGAATTGTAAAAGCAAGTCTTACGCCTCAAACCTTCGATGTAAAACCCGTGATGTTTTTATCGATATCTCGGGTTACTTTAAAATTTGCGTAGAAAACATGCATTAGGTCGGGACAATATTTTTCTCTTAAACTTAGAAAAAATTCCTAACCTTGGAATTTAAAGAGACTTAATAAGCCTAAGGTATTGTTGTATTTGGTCAGAAAATCGATATCGACGCATTAGCCGAGAATTGGTATAGATTTTGTGAATCGTATCTTATACACATTTTGATTCTCAATAGAAAGAAAGTTAAGAGAATCGAACTTACGAGATGGAGTTAGATTTGGTTCAGGTTCGATGTCGGATGAGGACCCAGAGCATTCACAAACTCGCTTTCAGCTTCCCCCTTTGCTTGTTTTTCCACCCTTTTTTGTTAGCGTCTTTGGCCTTGTCCTTCATCGAGGAAAAGAAGTTACCGGGGCCTTTCCTTCTCGGGCTTCTTCAATAGTTGCGTCTTCGGGGCAATCTGAAGGTCGGAAAGATGCGTTCTTTATACGAGCCATTTGAGAGTAGGTAGGTTAGGATATGGCCTTTGAGAGATAGATAGCTAGAGAAAAAGAGGGACAGGTTCAAATCAGAGAGACAAAATCGGGGAAAAAGATGAGGGTTAGGTCGTAGAGAGAGTGTGTGTGTGTGTTACTATTTATAACATTCAAAAATTGTAAAGAGAAAATAAGAATAATTTGACTATGGTGTACCAGTACACTGATATGAAGTACCGGTACACTGTGTAATGGTACACACAGGTGGAGTATCATTGCACTATGGTGTAACAGTATACTGAATAGGTGTATTGGTACACTAAAAGTAAAATAGAATAATTATGTACTAACTATTCACTACTATTAACTTATGATTGAGCCAAAAAATTTTAACAATTGAAGAATTCAATTTTTGAAAGTTGAAAGTATATTCTCCCTAAGTTTCTTTTTAAATATAGTTTTTAGAATATCAACTATAGTTTTATAGAGATCATAATATTGTACAAAATATTTTCAACAATAATTTGATTAAAGCAATGCTCAAGTTCGAGTGCATGTGAAAGTTTAAATTGATGTGGAATTAAAAAG
>MKEJ01004525.1:0-13184 GCA_001753735.1 Embelia ribes | reverse complement strand
TTCTTCTTGGCCTTTCCTCTTTTTGTTTTTGTTTTTGTCAGTTCCGTGATGTTTTATAAGTAAGGCTCCTTTAGTATTGAAATTTTGCCTCATATGTCATCTCTGCTCTTGTGCCTGTAGGTAATTAAGTAATTCTGCCAAGGAAAATTTTGACAGATCCTTGGTATTTTCTAAGGTTGTAACTGTCACTTCATACCTTTCAGGCACTGTGACAAGGATCTTCTCTATAATCCTTGAATCACTAAATTTAGACCCGAGTGGCCTGGCTTTGTTTGCAATTCCAAGACGTTTTTATAAATACTCTTTAATTGTTTCAAATTCCTTCATCTTTTGGAACTCGAAATCCCTTATCAAATTTAAAACCTGTATTCCCCTTATCCTTTCGTCTACTGCATATTCTTCCTTAAGGTAATCCCAAATAGACTTGGCTGTCTTATAGGATATTATTCTTGTGAAGATCGTTGATGACACCGCAACGAACAAGCATGCTTTGGCCTTTGACTTCTTCAACTTCTTCGTCTTCTTCTCCTTGTGAGTTTTATTCTATGCCGTGGTGGGATTATTTGGAAGTACGGAAATATCATAGTCTTCTTCCACTGCTTCCCAAAGATCCAAAGCATCCATGTACGACTCCATGCGTACTGCCCAAATCTGGTAGTTGTCTCCATCGAACACCGGCGGAGCAATTGAGGAAAAACTTGCTTCGGATTCTATGATGCATCAAGCTCACACATAGATCCCTTAAGAATTTTGCTCTAATACCAATTGTTGATTTTTTTAAAGATAAAAAAATACAACAGAGATAGAAGTTTATGGATATGCAGCAAATAAATAGAAGAAACATATAAGAGAATGTAAGGGAATGCAAACTGGGAATTTCAATTTTATTATGCAGAAAGCTTACATTATATAAAAACTGAAAAATAACTTAAAGACTGAGATTTAAGCCATGAACAACAATACGTTTAAACAAACTAACTACTTCCTGAAGACTAGGACAAACTAAAACAAAATAGAAATATAAAACCATTTGTTGATACGTGGATAAGTTTGCAGTCTTAAAAAGCAGCTAACTAACATATGTCAAGTTATGCTAATTAAATAAGTTTTTTTTATTTCCATCAATATCTTAATGGGGAAATGTTGAAATTCTTGTATGGATCTTGTAGATAAATAGTATTGAGACTTGTTTTACCTAAGTGTTATCGTTATCAACTTGACATTGTTATTAAAAGGAATGTGCAATATCTTTCTGCATTTCATCTTTACTTGATGGTATAATCTTGAGTAGTCATTATGAGTTTAAAAACCTAGTAGAGCATATTAACTTAATGACTTGCATATTCATTCATGAAAAGGCTAAAAAGTATCAAGATATCTAATAAAACCATACAGTTACGCGAATTGAAGAAGTGGAAGTATGTATTGGTAACAAAAGACCATCGACAATTCCACATAACCAAACTAAAAAGGGGGAAATATGAGTACTATTTTCTATGATTATTATTAAATAAAAAAGAAAAAAAACCAAATAAAAAACTATAAACATAGAGTAACATTGTCGTGAACCCTTTTGCATTTGAAATAAAACCCAAGCCACGTCTTTACTTATTATCTGCTCATCATTATCATCATATTCTTCATGCAAATGGCAAAAAAAAAAAAAAAATAGTTTAGTTTAAGAAATAAATAAAACAAAACACAAAACACAGTAAGTATATTATAAATCTAAAAAAAAATTAGAGCACAATTAATTTTAATTATAAAAGAGGAAAAACCTACTGCATCAATATTTTTTGAATTGAAAGGATATGTTCTACTGTTGTGCCCCAATTTGCAACAACTTTTGCATTGCCCTTTTTTCTTCTCCACGGCTATCTCAAAGCCGCTTTTGGGTCTTTTCAAGTCCTTCTTTCGGCCTTTAGTCTTTGAAATACAGGGATCCAAAAGCAAATTTTGGGATACACCAATGATCTCATTTTGAGAGTGAGAATACAATATTCCTTTACTTTCATACTTATTATCCTTCCCAATCTCTTCAATCCTTATTTTAGCTACCTTCTTTGAGATTTCATCTAAGCCTTCAACAAAAACTATAGAACACTTCTTCGATTCCGAGGCAACACAAGCAAGTTTAGTTGTTTCTTGGCACAAATAACAAAGACTCAATACATCAAATTCTTCATTACTTTCGATCTTCTAGAATTCATCTCCCTTTATAATACATAACTTGTTTGCTTCTTGCTTTCTGCCTCTTACTTTCATCTTGGTGAAATAAAATGATTTGGAATCTCATCAATATCAAATTTGCAAAAAAACTTTCAAAATGTGTCTACACAATATCCCAATAAACTCAAAATATTTACATTCACAACTTCCCTTAAGTGTTTGCAAATTGAAACTAACTACAAACTTTTGCGCTTCATCAGTCTTTTGAATAACAAGAAAAGTATAATATACATTACTACTTTCTCTATCTTCAAGTTTATACATATTATGTTGAACCCATTCCTATTTAAACTTGTTGAATATTTTTCTAGTGTAAACCCTTGTTGCATGATTTATAAGAAATTCACCCTCACCAACAATGCGATATTTATGTTCGGTTTCAAAATCTTCATCATTTTCCCTGCTTACAATCTTCTTCAATGCTTGCTCATATTTAATGACAAATTCTCTCAAATTAGTTGTTGATGTAACAAACTCATCAAAGAATGTATTCACTCCCTTACTATGACCCGTCGTATTCATTCCTGCAAAGAACGTGCTACGATTATACACGGGAACCTTGACTCACGAATTTTATGCAAATCGCAAAGCCATGGATTATCTTACAAATCATTTGCCATGATGATCTTCTTCCATTGATCATCAAATTGCTCCACTGTACATATTTTATGAAGCACTTTTTTTACCTCATGCTTAAATTTTGATTTTTTATAATATAATTGAGACAGCTTCTCTATAAACTTTTTTTTTATATGCCAAAGACAAAGACAATGGTAAGTATTTGGAAAAACAGTAGCGTTTGCACCCTTCATTGCTAGGTCTTGATATGTTATAATTAAAATTGGAGGACGTCCTCCCATAGCCTCAAGCCATGTCTCAAACAACCACACAAAAGTTACCTCAGTCTCATCTTGTAGTATAGCACAACTGAATCAAATTGATTGGAAGTGATGGTTTACTCTCGTAAATGGTGCAAATGGCATATCATACTTATTCGTACGATAAGTTGTATCAAAAGTAACTACATCACCAAAATATTGGTATGCCATTCGAGATCTAGCATCAACCCAAAAAAAAATGACCGCCCTCCCTTCTTCATCACATTGAAGTGCATAAAAATACTATGGGTTTTTTCAATTTGCATCTTCCTGAAGTAGGATGTGCATTACCCCCTTCTAGCTTCCTATGTCTAACATTCTGTTAATAGTTGTAAATAACCCTAGTACTAAAACCAATTTGTTCACCTCCTAAGATGGAAAAGACTTTCCCAACTGGTAAATTTTCCCTGTGAAATACTTCAGTTAAGTCTTTTGCTACTTTGGGCATATGTCTATTTGACATCGTTTTCATCCTCTTACTTGGAGTAACAATTTTGCAATTGTGCATCTCCTCAAAAGCTATTACGGTCCATTTCAAAGTCCACTTATCCAACAATACTCGTATACTAGTCTTGAATTCGCCTTTAACAGTCGAACATATTCCCATAGTTTTTTTTGTTTTTTCTTTACCACTCAACTCTTTCATGTTTTCATGTTCGCCTCATTTGTGATCTCTTTATTTGATGACACGTTATATTTTCCTTCATGAGCACAAATATAAAATGCACTGGTTACTTCATTTGAGCACCATCGACCTTTGTATGTTGACTTAGTACGAATCCAAAATCTTTCTTGATGGCCATAGTTTTCGTAAAAAATTTTGACTTCATTTAGTGAATCAAACTCCATTCCCTACGAAATGTTTTGAACACGATTATTCACAAGTTTTTATAATATACACCATGCTAATAAATGTATTCAACATTTCCTTACTTGGTTTTAATTAGAAATAACATACAAGCTCTCACATGACATTGCATTAAGCTCTCATCTTGATTCTTACTTCCCTTCGAGGTCTCAATTTGTTCCCTTGATAGGCAACGAGGTGATGAATGATCTTCCAGAAAATGATCTTAAAAAATTGAAAATACTAAGTATCAAAACCAGATACATGTGTGTCGCCATAATAAACTTTTAGTGCATCACAACTAAAAACGAATTGCAAAATTTTTAAAAACAAAACACAATGAGTATATTATATATCAAAAAAAAAAAAAAAAGTACAATTAATTTTAATTGTAAAAGAGGAAAAACCTATTATATCAATTTTATTTGAATTTAAAGGACATGTTCTTCTGTATCTTAACATATGTTCTTTTAACAAAATTTAAAGAAAAACAGATACTAACAAATTGCTTTTTAACAAAATTTAGTCACAAAATGGAGTAGAATACTCTAGTGGCAACATAATAACATAAATAATCTCATAACTGATGATGATGGTCACGAATTAACTAACTTCATAAAAGGATATGATTCAATCCATGTTAAAACTCCCCACGTAAAAAAACAAAAAGATAAAAAAATAAATCTTATTCAGTTCCATGTGAACTGCAGATTTCCATTGCAATTTTATCTAAAGTAAATATAAAATGACCAACAATTAATGATTTGCAAAGAAATTTACAAATTTAGAACTTACCCTAGGAGTGACAAATGGAAAGAGGCGGCAGGTGGCCAGCTAGCGGCGATAGGGGGAGATTTGCTTGCGACGGAGGGCAGAATTGGGCTGGCGGTTGGCAGGTTTGGGTGCCACATAATCTGGGCATTTGGATCAATATTGATCCAATGGATTAGAAATTGTATAAAAATTTTTGTAAGAAGTTATGTTCTCTGAACCTATCCCATTTATATATATATATATATTATATTTTTGAGATAGGGCAATACAATAGCAAAAAGCCATTTAGATCTTGAAGGTGCCATTAGATCCTAACTATGGTTTGTTATGATTCGAGGTTGTAATAGTATGAGTGGTGCTGGTGGTTCTGTATCTGATGTGAAGCCGTTGTAATTGAAAGGAATATTTAAGGTATTTTGAATAATTTTTTTGAAGGAATATGTAACACCCAAAATTTAAAAAATAAATAAATTTGTGACTGTTATTATTTATATAAATATATTTAATTGTTTGGAGTTGCAAGATATATATCTTGGAGAATATTTATTGTATATTAGCTATTTTGTTCTTATCTCGGAGCATATATCTTGGAGTTAAATCACTTTGTACTTATCTCGGAGAAAATATATTAGAAATATTTTCTAAATGGGTTCTACCATTCGTTTTTTTGAATGCCACGTGCCAATGGCTTAGTTTGACCACTAGGGGTGAAAGTGTAAATCTTGAAATTTTCCAAGAGTTTTTGTATATATAATGGAAACTATTTCCATTATTTTATTCACGTCATACTTGATATGGAAGTTTAAAAAAAAAAAGAAAGTTAAGAATTATTTATAAATCAAATCAAATCTCTACTGGGATTGAGATGGTGTTAATTACTTTCCATCTAGAATAGATAGTTACGTATATATAAATTGGAACATAGCTTGTATTTACAAATAGTAACCTTGGAAATATTTTACCCTTACTTAATTATAAAGCCAAAGCGTATAAAAATTAGTTTAAATGTCTTGTGGTGCTATGAATTAAGGAGTGGAGACCCATATTTGATTTGGGTAAGTATGAGTTATTCATAATATATTTTGCTGGTCATTTTTCTTTCATTGTTGTTTCGTACTTCTTTTGATCATATCAATTCGTTAATCTCTGTGTTTTATTATTGTCGAGCATGAACATATTTTGTATATGAAAGTGGATGAGATGGATTGTGAATGGATCAGTTATCGGCTCAGTTTGATGACATGCTTATGTTTGTGACTCGAGCAGTTGTGATATGACGAGTTGTAAAATTACATGTGATAATCGATCCGAGTTGCAAGCTAACGTTTTTTATTAAAACAAGCATGAGCATATTTGTTGAATTTGATTATTCATTTTATTCATTTTGTTCCATGTATTATTGATAATTCTTTTTCCTGGGTTTCCAAGCTCACCCCACGCCCATGAGTTTGATGTGTTGCGAGTTGGATTGCGGATAAATGAATCTGGACTTAGAACCGACCTAGCAGTTTGAGACTTAGTTACTCTCTGCCTTTATATTTGTTGTAAAGAAAATTTATTTTTGAACAGGACCATATTTTACAGTTTTGATATAGATGTTATATTGAGTTTAATTTTTATTTTTCTTTCTAACGGCATAGAAAATCCGGGTCGTTATAGAATAAATGCTAATATTCAATAATGTGAGTTGACTTTTGATTCATTTTGGAATAATGATGGTGAGCAATACTATAGGTTGAGCAGTCTATCACAAATGCACGTGGCTGTAATGCCTGATGGACGGTCCTTATTGTGCACCAAGTAGTGATGGCCAAAATGTCTGGCATGCCTGATTGTGCACCAAGTAGTGATGACCAAAATATCTGACATGCCCGATGGACGGTTCAGATTGTATACCAAGAAGCAACGGCAAAAATGTCCATATGTTATTTAAGGGGGTTTCTCCGTTAATCATGTCGCAATTACCATTGCATTCGTATGGAAGGACATCTATAAAAAGGTTCTATCAACCATTTTCAGTGGTTTTATCACCATCACTGATTCGAGTCAGCGTATAGATGACATGCTTGCTAATTCATCAACAATCAAACAACAGTGTTGAAACTTCATGTAAGTTTCTAACGGTTCCCATTATTTCTCCTTCAAACCCAATTAAGTTGATCTAAATTAACAACGAAATGGACTACGCAAGTGTAACGCTTCAATAACATGCGAAAAATCATCCAGTTTGTTCATACAAGACAGATGATACCATTGTACAACTGACATATCAAAGCTACCCTTACCTGCGGTCTTCACACTCTCTATCAGCTACATATAGCATATTACCAAAAAGAATTGACAAAAAAAAAAAAAAAAAAAAGGATCGAGCTGTACACAAAAATCACAAAACATAGTGTACAGTTGGGGACCATCTCACTGATGACTCGCTCTGTATTACAGTTTCTGACGAGTCGATGTGGGAATAGTTTTTGGTCTTAGAATTCGAAGGAGGTTCACCTTACTGAGTTTCTTAGGCAAAACAATCTGGAATTTTGAGCAAAAAACCTTTTTTATTTGGAGAATAGCCCATACAATAAGTCAGAAATTCCCACCCTCTGAAGTTATATTTAGTTTGAGTTGGTGAAAGGCAATTGCTTAGCCCCTTTCTCTACTGCACTTCTCCAAAGCCGGTACCTTACTCCCAACTTATCATAAGATACGGGCAAATTCCATACATTTGCTCCGTTTATCATCCGGTCTTGTTGCCCGAGAACAAGTCGTAGATCCTCATTCAAAACCTGCGATGAGAATTTTATTCAACTAAGAACGTCTATTTTCATCCGCTCGCATTAGTTCGTATGCAAATTATGTGTTGTTTACAGACACTCGTTGATGTATAATGTATAATGTGGTATGTTTGGTCAAAACTTTGTCCTATCAGAAACCAGGCTGCTGCTCTAGCATTGATTCTTAAAATTTTTATACGAACCATGTTCAGAAAACTGGTTTTGAAACAGTTGCATGAAAATTTTGCTGAAATAGCACATTCATAGGAGCCCAAAAAAGAATCTGTGCAGATACAGAAGCAACATCTATGGTTTGAGAAACTAATCAATCTGAAGAACACAACCAAACATAGTCAACACTTCCAAAGAACAATATCTACCTGGTTTGCAAAATGCCGCCACACGTACTGCATGAGAGGGATGTGCTTTAGCACGGGTGCAAAATCTAGTGACATTCTGTACAATAACCTCGTCTTGTTTCTCGATGATGGTAAACACACATGTAGCTGATGAAGATGGGTAGAGCAATGTCTTGTGCTCTGCCCCTCTATTTTTCCCGGCTTAGAGATCCCAATTGTGGATAACACCATACAAGGGGGCTGGAACTCCATATCGATCGGGTAAGGGTCCCAATATCCTTGGAGCCCACTTGACGGAGTCAAAAACTTCACCAGGCTGGAAAAAAACAGATAAATAGCAAATCACAAACATCAGACAAATAATCAACTAAAACACAGTAATGCACGTATCTATCCATGTTTAGAGAGAAGAAATGATGCATATGTTGTAACAACTAAAAAAAAACCACCACGGAACTAATACACATATTATTTCACTAGTTTGATCTTTGTATGAGAAATAAACAAACCTTGGTACACTCCAGCCCTTGGCGAAGGTGGACGTGTGGGTAAACGGGGCATGTGCGAGATCCAAAAGGTTGTCCAGAAGTAGTCCATGCTCCACTGGGAGTTCCATGACAATCTGAAATTTCCAACTAATATCAGAAAAGAATAATTATAATACAATGGCAACTAGCATGTATTTAATGAAAGAAAAGAAAAGGCAACAACAACAAACCTCTGCGTGTATTTTAAAGCCTGGAGGAGGCTGCAGAGAAGGAATGGTGGATGTCGGAGGGTCGGTGCCTGGCCAGATCCATATCATTCCTTCTCTCTCAAAACACGGTAATGCTCTGATCTTCACGTTAAGTTTTTTCGTAGATGGCATTTTCTCACACTTCCCATCTGTTGTGTATTCCCAGCCTACATTCATACCATAAGAAAACCTTCAAACCATTAACAATAGCCTAAACTCATTGTCAAGTAACTTGCTACATATCAAATGACACCAAGGGTAAGTTTTGTTAAGCATGTTTTTGCAACAGAGTGCCTTGCTCTGGCATAAAAATGCTTCTATTTGTGCAGACTGCTCCAGTTTTATTTATTTTTCGAGTAAGGTAAAGGTCCACTGAATTTGAAGAGAAAAGCTGAATCATAATAAAATCGATAGAGGCTAAGAGAGCAACAATGGTCTTATGCGCTTGGTGATCGTTACTTTACATAATACATATCCTCTTTCATGTAAACTATAAGCTTATCTGATTTGCTCACCATGGTAAGGACATTGGATGCGACCCTCATTTACTGACCCGAGGTGAAGAGGGCATGCTCTGTGCGCACAAGTGTTTTGGACACATCCGGGTTTCCCATCTTTTCCACGAAATATAACCCAAGGTTCCTCAAAGCAATCAATTGGGACCTAAAATACAATAATGGAGGAACATTGACTATCAGCAGAAAATCTGATCAAAAAACACAACCAACTTTACATTAAAATCTGATCTCCATTAACCATCAAAAAGTTATAGCAAAACTCTTAAGTTGAATAATAACAGCAACTAGAACAATAAACAACAACAAAAAAAGAAAAAAGAAAAAAGGATGGTTTGATGTCATTCCTTTTAAACAAGGTAGGCATGTTAAACCATTAATGACATGAAAAACTGATCTGTGGGTGAAAATTTAGCCCCAATATGGTCGAATTATAAACATTAGACTACTATACCATGGTATCATCCTTGAGGTCTGTGGAGAAAGCAACGGGGTACCAAAAGTTCTTCAAACCGGGATTGTAAGGTGGAACAGGACCGGATACATCTAGGCCTTTACGAGGGGGCTTATGTCTTTTAACAGTATCTGGAGATGAGGTGGAAGTACTTAGTGAAAGGGATGTGGTGTCGGGCTCTGTTGGTCTCTCTTGTAACAGCCTGTCACTGACCAATTCTTCCATGTAAGCTAGCCGATCTAAAGCAGTTGAAACTCTTGCTTCAGATATATGAACCTGCAAGATATTGAGGATAAGAAGTTGGTTAAACAACGTAAAATAAAATACTCTTTTGTAGCCAAAAAGATGCTCAAAGATGAGAGCTTATGCTGAAACGGGTATGTTCTTATTTAGTCGACATTTTTCTTTAAATTGTCGTAACTGCAATACCATCTTCCCAAAGGTCCAATATGCGGCATGTGCTCACAGCCTTAATTGCAACAACTTGAAAAGTTGAGGACACATACTTGGGGACCAAACTTGGGGCAAAAGGGTCATAATGGAACAAGTTGAACAATTAAAAAGGCTCAAGTATTGCAAATGATATCTTACAGCTCAATAAAAATATGATATATTCCTCATTTCCAATACCTGTCTATGAGCATCTGCAAGGTCATCTTGCAATTCTGCAAGTTCCTTCTTTAAGGTACTGATGGATTTGTACTCGCGGGCCAAAGGGTTCAATACCTCGACCACCTACAACAAGAGGAGCTGAAAGTGAGAACAGTAACGTAAACAACTAAAACAAAAGACAACAAAAACAAATGTTGAAAGAAAACTAGTGTTATATATACATATGGACGGTTCAGTGCACAAAACTCCCGCATTGCTGGGGTCTGGGAGGATATGATATACGCAACCTTACCCCTGTTCCGAGAGAAGTGGTTTCTAACGGGATGAACCCATGACCCACAAATCACAATGGAAGCGTGCATGACCTTAGCTTATAGAAATTCAAATTATGGCTTTAAACACCACCAATATCAATTTCGGGAGAAGCTGAACATGGAGCAACTATGATAATCAGATGCCACGTAAACATCATGTCATCTCCGTATGAAAGAAAACTAATGTTGCGAAAAGAAACATAATTGTGAGTAAACCTTTTCATGAAGGAGCATAATAGTGAGTAGATCTTGGCGAGCCCTCCAATCGCAGTACTGAATATCGAATCTAGCCACTTCTAGAGCTTGGTTCACATCCAAAAATTTCCCTTTAGATTGCGGGACTTTAGACCTCGGATCTTCCACATCGAAGAGTGGGCCCCATGCGCTCCTCTTGTCTATCAATCCACTTTCTTCCCCTAATATAGCATAAACTCTAAAGCCAGCCCTAACAGCCTGAAATTGCAGCCAACCACTAGAATATTAGCTAAAAATTTACCAAAGAAGATATTAATAAAGGTTTGTTTTGGACCGCTTTTCTTTTTTGTCTTGGCGCTTAATATCGAACAGGTAGGATTGATGTTATGTACTCAAATCCATCCACATAGAACACATAGATATTAAGTTTCAGTTCTATTATATGCAATTTCAGAGCTGAAACTCTACTTAACCATGAACAAACTAACAAGAAATCTACAATCACAAGAACTTTACCGGTAAGTTAGTAACAAATACAGATGTTATAAGCAAAATTTAATGTCACCAAGATGGCTACTTTTGTAATCATTTCCACTAGATCGCCATCACTGCAGTTAAAGTATAGACCACCATCACATCTAAAAGAGCAGCAGAATATTAAATATCATTAACAAGTTCACTCAGTCAAGTGTCATTATTTTTTAATCTAGTTGCAGCGAAACTTGAAACCAGAAGTTTGATACTGTAAATGATTAAAATTATAGACCATCTCATTTCGATACTGGCTCAAGCAATCATATGAAAACATGATATTTAATATCTGCAACACCTTTCCGCAATTTTATTCTCATATCACTAGACAAGTTATGGTTCCAAACAAGTGGAAAACACTTGAGAGTTTACTACTCCTTTCGTCCATAAATACGAAGAAAGGTCAATTGCGAGACAAGCCATTTATCCTTAAAGTAGCAAACCTTTGTGCAATGCTCCTGGATAGATATTTTGCATCTGAACCGAATTCTATTTGGTATAGTTTCACTTTTCTTTTTGCAATATTGAAAAACAATCGCACTTTCAACGCACATTACTGTTGCAAAGCTTTGTGCAATGTTCATGAAATTTTTAAATTATCTAAATACATATCGAAATTTTCAATATCTTCTTGCACGCCCCCTAATAAAACAAATTTAGGTTATTGTCGCTTCGTTTGCTTGCAACTTTTAAGCAAGTAAGTCAGTTCATTTCTAACTAAAAAAAACTAAATTTATAGCTCATTTAAGTCAAACCAGCAAATAAGCTCAGCTTATAAACTTAGCAGCCAAACGCTGTCCAGCTTTTTAAAAAACGAAGGCAGAGTGTAAAGCTGCAACCAAACCAACCCTTCATAAAAAAACAATAAGCCTCGGCCCGTTATATTCCGTGCCTAGCAAGTATCCCATATAATCATATGCAAGAGTTTAACTTTACATGTCGATATGAGATTACTTTAATATGCAGTCCATCTAATAATCACGAAAACAGAAAAGCTCTGCAACCAAACACACAAAGTAATCAAAATGGACGCTACCTTTTGGCTACCGAATTTATTAGAGCGACTAAAACAGATGGGAAGAGAGAGAGTCGCAGCTGGAGCAAAGGCAGACATAGCGTTCGTTTCAAAAGGTGAAGAGAGAGAGAGAGAAAGAGGAGAGATGAATTTCGGTTTGAAAATTAAAATGGGTTTATTTTGTTGATAAGAGGCTGCAGTTACCCGCGATCTCGGCACGCCTTCTCTGGCCTGACACGTGGACGAGAGTGGGTTCACGTGCTCTCCACGTGGCAGCCTCCTCCTCCACATCCTCCCCTCTCTGCTATGAGTATCTTTCAATTGGTGGGCGAGGGGGTTTTGATATCTTGCCAGCTTGGACCAATAGGATATGAGATATCTACTTTTTATCTATTAATTGATATTTTTTGTTATCGTATTAATTTCGTAAGAGTATTAGTACTAGATAAAAAATTACCCAAATACCTTCCTTACATTATTTATGAATATTCTAACAAACGACTCAAAAAGAAGTTATCACCCTAACAAATGTGATTGATAATTTTATTGTGTACATACACATAAATATTTTCTTCGTCCATAAATAATTAACCACATTTCTAAATTAAAATGTCCAAAAATAATTGGACACTTCTATTTTAGGTTATAACAATCATCACAATATAAACTAAATTAATTAAATTACCTTTTCAATTATTAGGGGTTAGTGTCAAAGCAACCATCAATAGGGGCAATTATTAGGGGTTGTGTGTATTATATATATATATATATATTAATTTTATTTATTTTATTAATTTAATTTTGATATTTTATTTTTTGAAATAACATCTTTTTGTATTTTTTTTCCAGTGATTTATAAATTTATAAAAGATCGTTGGGTAAGATTTATATTGAGATAATATTTTTACGAGTAAAGAAATGAATGAGACTTACATCAAATTGATCCTCTTGAACCAA
>MKEJ01004503.1:0-12486 GCA_001753735.1 Embelia ribes | reverse complement strand
CCAAAAAAAAAAAAGGTGACTCAATTAGTAAAATTTTATCCTAAGGACTTTTTCAAGATAGAGCTATTCGCCTTTCCAGATCAACTTGAAAATTTTATTATGGATATGCGGTTGAGTATTGAGTCATCCAAGTTGAAGGGTTTATGTAATGTTAATAAAAAAAAATTGTTGAAATAAGAAGAAATTTGACTTATTCATTAGTTTACAAGCTTCTAACTCTAGTTATAATTTTGTTCGTCGCGACTGCTACAGTAGAGCGAACCTTAACTACTACGAATATTTTGAAGAGCCGACTTCGTAACCAAATGAGTAATGATCTTATGAACGATTGTTTGGTTGTGTATATCGAGAAAGATGTATTTAAATCTATGCTAGATAAAGCTATTATGCAGTATTTTCAGAGTATGACAACTCTTAAGGTTCAGTTGTAAGTCCAGTTCCACAATAAAAAAAAATTAATATTAATTTTGTAATTTTTTTTAACGCTTTACTTGTATTACTATTTCATTTGATTTTTGCCCCCTCCCCCTTGATAAAATTTTTGGCTCCACCACTTGTTACCATTGCTCTCATAATTCACTTACACTTGGGAACAACTTATATCTATTTAGACTAATTCTCTGGAAGCAACAAGTAATTATTGTCTAGCTTCATTCGCGTAGCTCTGGTAGTAACCAGGTCAAATTTTATGAGATAAAACCACAAAATGCTACTCGCTATAGTCGAAAGTTTCATGATCCACATATTCCTGTTGTTTTTTGCATCACGCACACCAATTGCTTTGGACTAGCAAATACAATTGACACCAAAAGTGTGTGTATATCCTCTATCTTTATAATCTCGGAAATATCAATATTTAGGTCAGACGCACGCACATCTAAGTCGTACATATTGAGCTATAGAATCACACTCGTTCAAGATGGATAATCAATTACCTTAGGCACGACTTATTTCCCTCTTGAAAACTATTTCTTCAAAAACTTTCCCAAAAATTTGTGCAAGGCGTCATCACTCCTTCATTACATTTATTTGTTCATTGATTTTACAAAAATAATAAGATAAAAATTTTAAATTCTCAGAATAAATTTAGTTCGGAAAACTATTTTGAAATTTCAAGCCGCATTGATGTCCCACGAGTGAACAGCTCATCTGTCTTCCATGAGAAAAGACTTGCAACAGACATGATTTTATGATACTCCTTGTACTGATAAAAATAAAACAAAACAAAACAAAAAACAGAAAAGGAAAATGACAAAGCCTCACATGACAACAAAATAATCGTTGGCCTTATATCTTAGATATTTTACATTCTTCGGAGCCCCATTTCAGTATGTACTGAAAACAAATGTTTACAATTTTATGAGATTTGTTTCTTTTATAAATCTATTCATACGGTTATTACAAATTGCATTACTTATCCTTGCCTTGTGGGGACTAGTTAATTTAGTTAAAAATCCACATAAGTAGGTGGTTATGTCTGTCTTTTTCCCCGGGATTCTATGAACTCATACAAACCCGTCGGAATATTGGTGGATCGTAGGCAAAAGGTTGCCCACGGCCATCATGATGACCTCCGAAATTTCTGCACATAAAGTTTATCTCAAAGAGACACTCCTGAAAAATTAAAGAATATCATTCCACATATGGCAATGTGTTAGAATTAGCCTCCCTCCCCTCTCTGCCCAAAAAATTTATGGATCAGCTTTGGAATGTTATAGCTAACCAAGAATAATAGATGAGGACTTCCTTTCTGATTAATGATGTTTAGTGAGTATGATAAAAATCACCATAATTGACGTCTTATTTTAATCTTGAGAAATGCAGTCGCTTTTTTTTATTAAAAAAATAAATAAGTTAACATGTTGGAGAGAGTGTATATGTGACACAATTCTACTGCTATTTTTAACTGTACAAATACCTTTTTTTTTTTAAGTTTCAATATTATTAACTTCAAAACAATTATAATGAAATTTAAGGCGACATATATCCAACCAATACTACAATGCTCCAGAATGAGCTACAACGCAACTAGATTAGCACGGATTATATAAGTAATGAATACTGAAAGTTAAATTAGAAATACACTACAAAACACAAATCAGCCTGATACAAGAATAAATAAACATTTAATATTATATATTAGGTTTTAAATACAAAAAAACACCAAAGAGGTTTAACCAACCAAGTTGCACCCTAAATAAAGCTTAAACACAATCTCTATTCCCAAATAAGAATTTTTATATCAATCGCCATTAGTTTTAAAACTCCCCAAATAAATTGATATTCTGTCATATCCAGCGTCCACTACTCGATATTCAAACCCAATTACTCCTAGCCAAAGTCGACGACCAAGTTCCACTACCATGACCTTGAAAAAAAGGAAACTTGAAGCCCTATACATAAAATTTCTTAATTCTCAAGTTTTAGATCCGTGAAACCCCTAACCAAGTAATAACGTAGAATGACAATAAACTCAAATATTAAACTATCTATACTAGCCAATAGAATGATGGTGGATTCGCCATCTATGCTACGACTATCAATTCACATCTCATTATAGCGTGAATACAAAAAGAGTATCAGCCGGAATAGAGCGACATAGTGGTACCAAAACCCGCCAATCAAAATTCCGAGAAAGAGGGAGAGGAGTTTGGGTTTGACACCACCCTCTTAGGGCCAGTCCTGGGGTAAGCCCAATATAAAGGCTTGGGCAACCCACCCGGGTCAGGGCAAAAAAAAATACTAAGTATAAAAAAAAATTAGACTAGTCCAACGACTCTAGCCAAGGCAGCAGAATTTGGCCAACTCAGATCAATAAAATAAATTTTTACGAAGTATAAAAAAAATTGGACTATTCCAGCCAAGGCAACCCAATTCAAATCTGTAAACCGGCTGCCCCATCCCCTCAACTCTCAAGGGCAATCATTTCAAACGAACAACAATAAAAATAGCGATCCCTTCGAAAATTTGAAACCCTTTCAAAATAAATAGAAATAGAGAGCGAGATAGGGGGAGTACCGAGTACACTGTAGTTGTTGTTGCTTTGCTTGCCGCCACCTACCGCTAGTGAAATCATCGACATCATCGGCAAACTCAGCATCGCTAATCAACTCTTTGCAGCTTTGCTTGCTGCCGCTGCTAGACCTGGTGAAAAGCCAAAAAAGGTAAAGCTTTTCTCTTTCTCTCTGTGACTATAAAATTGTGAATTCAATAAATAAATAAATGATATGCTAGTAATAAAAGGGATAAGGGTATATCCATGTGTGTTGTGATAGGGCAACAAAAGTCAAAAGTGTTAAAAAAAAAAAACAAAAATTAAAGTGGGTTTTGTTGTTCAGAAAATTCCCTCGTATAAATTATAATACTTCAATTTGGTAAACAGATTGTCACTATCCAAGAAAAAAATAAAGGTAAATTGATCAAGTAGTCCCGTAGTATCAATTTTTTATATAACATTTGAAATTGGTTCATTTGTATAGGAATAAGTGAAATATTTCTTGACTCGCTCTCGACGACTTAAAGACAACTAGACAAAGAAAGTACCATACTACGATGTGAATGAATTATTGGTTCATTTGTTGGCTATTTATTTTTAGTATCAAATAATCATGAATGAATTATAATTTGCATTATAAGTACTACGATGAAGAATGAAAAAGACAAAGATAGAGTGAGGTTTCGAAAACAAAATTCAAGATCTCATAATAGAAAAATTAAACAAAGAAAAGATGCACTGGAAAAATCACTAGTGGATTCAATTTCTAAGCTATTTGATGCAAGAAAATATAAGGATAAGGAGAGCTCTTCGAGTCAAGTTAAGGAAGAAGATATGGTTGATGATAATGAGGAACCAATGAATGAAAGTTTTGATGTAGCAAATGAAGAAGAGGGGTATAATAAAGACCCTATTCCTATTAATGATAATCTTATGGATGAAGCAAATGAAGAATATAAAGAGAATCATAATGAAGACCCTATTCTTATAAATGATAATATTGAGGATTGAGTTACGCTTGATCTTGGAAAAGATATAGATGTGAATTATGATCCGGGATTATAGGGAAGTATTAACGATGTTAAGAGGATTTTGTTGGTTCTATGAGGTTCAATTAAGATTTTAAAAGAAAATGACCCATTTCCCAAGGAAGATACTTGTAGGAGACACTTTTCTTCCAATCTTTATACTTGTCATCTTCCAAATGGTGAGAAGCAAGAAAGGAAGTGGATTGTGTATTCAAATGAATTGAATAAGGTCTTTTATTTTTATTGCAAATTGTTTAAGTCTAAACTAATGGTAATAAGTTTGGCCGAATAGGGAATTAGTGATTGGTATAACCTTCCGACAGAGCTTAGAGACCATGAAAAAAATATAGGATACATTGCTAATGTCGTAAGATGGGTGGACTTGCAAAAAGGACTTGACCAAAGAGCAACAATTGACAAAAGAATGGAAGATCTAATTAACAAAGAAAGAATTCATTTGAAGATGATACTTTTTTGGATAATTGGGGTTATGAAGATTCTTGCACAAAATAATTACTATATCGAGGAACAAATGAGAAGATTTATGAGAAGAATAATTTACTTTTTTGTCAACTTATTGAATTTGTTGCCAAATTTGATCTATTATGCAAGAGCACCTTCGACATGTAGTTGATAAAGAACTTCAACATCATTATCTTAGCCACAAAATTCAAAATGAATTGATAATCTTGTTGGTGAAAGAGATTAAAGAAAAAATCTTAAAGAAGATTGTAAAAGCAAAGTATTTTTCGATTATCCTCGATTGTACTCCGGATCCAAGTCATGAAGAATAAATGTCAATTGTTATAAGATATGTGGATATTGAGGATGAAAATAAAGTCGGGGTGGAGGAGTTCTTTCTTGGATTCATAATTGTTGATGACACATTGGGCCTTGGGCTTTTCAAACGACGTCTAGATGTTTTGGTTGATCTTAAACTCAACATTGATGGCATAAGAAGACAAGGTTATGACAATGGCTCAAACATAAAAGATAAACATCAAGGTGTACAAAAAAGACTACTTGATATAAATCCTGGAGCATTTTATATTCCATGTGAATGTCATAGTTTAAACTTTGCACTATTTGATATGGCAAAATTTCATACGAAGGCAAGGAATTTTTTTTGCATATGTGCAAAAGGTTTATACTTTTTTTTCAGGTTCGACACAACGGTGGGATGTTCTTAGAATATATATGAAGAATTTGACACCAAAGCCATTGCCAGCAACTCGTTAGGAAAATCATATTGAGAATGTTAGAACTATAAGAAGTCAAGCACCAGAATTAAGAGATGCATTGATTGAAATTACAAATACTTCTAAACATGACGATGTTATGATAAGTAAAGCTAAAAGCTTGTACCACAATGCTTTAGAGAATTTTGAATTCTTGATTAACTTATGTGTTTGGCACACAATCTTAGACAAAGTTAATCACGTTAGCAAAATTCTTCAACGAAAGAGATGGATATTGAAGATGCAAGTACAAGAATAAAGGAGTTAATTTTGTTCTTTGAAAAGCTTAGAGAAGAGGATTTTGCAAAATCGATGAAGGAAGTCAAAGAACTTGCACTTGAAGTTGGTATTAATCCGTATTTGAAAAAAAATATTGATCGCAGGAAGGAGCAATTTGATGACGATATGGAAAATGAAGCTATTGAAAGTCAATTACCGGAGGATAATTTTAGAGTTACCTATTTTCGCCACATTATAGATCAAACTCTTATATTAAGGAACGGGTTGAGCAATTTGAATAATATGTAGTTATCTTTGGATTTTTGTTTAATGCAAAATTCAAAAGTATTTGTGAAGAGTAATTGAAGGAGAATTGCACTAAATTTCAAAACTTCTTGAAACACAATGACCTGGTGATATTTATGGGATGAGTTATTTCAAGAATTTAGATACTTGAAAATAATATTTCCAAGAGAAGTGACAAAATCGATTAACATACATGGGGGTTTTCAAATGGAATGGGTGGCTTATGGAATTTTGTTGACTATACCGGTTTCAGTTGCTTCGGTGGAGAGGAGTTTCTCTAAATTGAAGTTGATCAAAACTTACCTTCGGACTACCATGTCACAAGAGAGATTAAGTAAATTGGCTATAATCTCAATTGAAAATGAGCTCATGGATAAGTTAGATTATGACTGATTGATTGAAGAATTTGCCTTAAAAAATGCAAAGAAAAGTGTGTTTCTTTGAATTGGTTCGTGATAATTATAAAGAACCATAATCGGATTGTCTTTTGATATAATTAATGCTAAAAAAAGAATAATATAAATTTCATTTTGTTTTTTATTCTTAACTTCTATGTTTTTTTTTTCCTGACATAATAGTAAATGTAAAATTTTTTGTATTAAATTTAGGCAACCCAATGGATAGCGCGGCCCGATAATAATATAGATGAGGTTGATTATTTCCTCTCAAGCTTTGATATTGGGAAAAAATTTAAAAATGATTTTCAAAGTTGACATAAAAAATTAAATGCTAGATGTGGTAGGAACATGGAAGCGTCACCTTCATAGGTTAGCTTAAAAACAAGTTATAAATGATGTTGAAAAACAGCTGAATTGTCAACGTAGAAAAAAAGAAAAAACGTCAAGTCAAAACTTTGAAGTTCAAAATTGTGGATAAACAGCCTCTTTTCTCCTTTTCTTTTTCTTTAGACTCAAGTTATATTTTGCAAATCTTAGGTTAAATTATTCTTATTCTGATAAATACATATTATTCTGGCTAGAAAAAATAATATATTGGTCAAAATAATAACGTGATGACATTGTATAATATTCCATCCTTGCACCAATAAGGGTCATATTTACGTTTGCACATGGTGTAAGACATAGTAAAAAAATAATGATTTCAAATCTTGGTTAAATTATGAAAGAAATGTAATGAATGAGACTACAATCGATTACTCAAAATAATAATGGAACTAAATTATAACAAATAAGATAATTAATAATAAAAAGAATTTTATTATTCAACATCGATTGCTCGATACAAAGAGATAAATGAAATTACATTAATCTACTTCTACTTCAAAATTAAATTGGGTTACTCCTAGGCTTAGAAAAAATAAATCTATATTTGAGATAATTTGAGTGTAGTTCCTTTTCCGAATGCTTTACCCTTATATTTTATAGGGAAAATTATTGTCAATTTTCCATAACTACCTTTTCGAATTGAATTGTATTATGGGCGCCAAAATATATTATTATATTTAAATTCTGAAATTTAAATCTTAGTGTAAACAGAAATATAAGGAGGAGAAAGTATAGAAGCATTTATGTTCTTATCATGGATGATTGATTTAATTTCAATGAGTTCGCTATGAATTACAGATATTTCTTATGCTTTTAGCCTATATTAAAATCATCCTCTGTTTTGTTTACTTATCTTTTTTCTTTTGAATGCTTACTACTTATTACTTTGTGTTTTCTAACGAAGAATTATCCTTGTTTCGAATTGAAATTTTGATCTTACTGTTGTCCATTTGGATGATGTGGAAGCTTATAAAAATGGTCTATGATCTGGAAGATTTATCATTCAGTTTCTGCTACAGATGGTAGGGTTTCACTGATTTGATTAATCGGTGAGATTACGACTTTGTGTATAGAAATTACAAATTAGAGTTTCGGCTTATCAGATGGGGAGAAAAAGTCGAAGAGAAAGACGGTGCTACTTCGTTGGAGCTTCTCAAGAAAACTTATGCCGGTTGGATTTTTATTTTTCCTTTCATTTTTCAAAAATGTCTCCATTTTCCATAATAATTTATTTATTTGTTTTTCTGCACAGTCTTCCTGCCCAGGGCTGAAAGGCAGAACCAAGAAGTAGAAAAAAATACCACAGGGTCAGCAAAACGAAGATGTTAAACCCGGTACAAGTATTTGGTTTTCCATCTGATTTGACCAAATGTTTGATGATCATAAGTTGATGACCTAATAAGAAATTTCCTAGTTTTCTTGTTGTTTGGTAATCTTGAGCATATCACTCGTGGGCATTCGAGGACAAACCAGGCTATTCATACCTGGAGAGTCTTTTCATTGATTTAATTACCCGAGAAGGTACGATAATCAACAAAATTACCTACGTTGCAATGTCGATTAAAGTACTTTCTATATCTGATTTGTTTGTGCTATTCCCGTAGGTTATCAATTTGGATATTGATGCATAGATGCATACATCTGCTATGAAATGTTGTCTTAAGCTATTCACGATCTTCACCTTGGATGACTTATAATGAACTGGGGGAGTTGGAATTGGTACCATGGAGCTTGTTTATATTGTTGTTTAGTTAAATCAAGCTTTTCTATGTAAAAATATAAAAAAAACAAAAATGTCATTTTAACTTTAAATACACAAAATTCACTTTTTCTTAAATGTGAATGAACACTAAATTTGGCAAGTCTAACTTTTGATTCATATCTCGCTTGGTTTATCAATCACTAATACTACTTTCTCAACAGGTTCCTTTGGAGCTCATCTGCTTCGCATGGTATGACCAAGAAACATAGTCGATCCAAGCACCGGAAAATGGCCCACTATTAGGTCCCTCTTTTCGTATGTATTAATACAAATGCACGGATCTCTGAGTTCACATTGGCGCTCGACAGTGGTGCAAATCTTAATAACTGTTGCTGCCCGCAACACCCAAGTATTGGTTAACGACTGATTTCAATACTAATTTCGGTTAGGCATTCTCCATCTGGCATATCTTGACATCTTTACTTTGAGCTATAAATGCCAAATACGCTTGTGGATGACCTTTTGTCTGCTACTCAAGTTGTGGAAGATCTTATTTTGGTATCAAGATTGGTTTTCTAGCTTATTTTGACCAACTGATCTATGACTTTGGGGCTATTCACCATTATGTAGTCTTGATACTTTGTCGACTTATATTTTAGATTTTATTTTTGAGCTCAGTGAACAACTTGCTTGGGTAGAAAAACATCTAAATATAGGTTTTATATAAATTTTGCAAATAATAGAACTACAGAAATTGACTAACTTTATGTTTTAGTCAGTGTGTCATAATTTGACAAGAGTTGTAGAATCGTCATGTTGATAGTAAAAAACTAAAAATCCTTATGCTCATACTTTGCTACCACGGTTGTATTGTCTTTAAAATTGCATTTTGTTTTGTTTAAGCTATTATTAGTATCTTGTCGTGAATTATTTGAAAATGTCACTAGAGTGATTTACTCTCTTGTTAGCCAAAGAACCCGTGTCATAGGCATTCCAAACAATTTCTAATGCATATGAAGATGACTGTATGAAAGTTAACCACTTTTTACTGTATAATTTAATAATTTCTTTCTTCATCACACATTAATAAAATTATATTTAATCTAGGCAAATAGGGTACATACTACTGCCTAACCATGAAAAATGTCATCTTACAAATAGTTGGGTAACTTGCATAAAGAATATCTATGTCAAACTCACTTAGTAGCGTAGTAATTTCAGTAACAAATCTATGTTATATCGAGCAAAAATTGGTGCAAAGTATTCGCCATATGCCACGTAACAGGTATAAAGTGAATACATACATACAATGCCATATATACTCGTATAATACTAAATTTATTTCATATACCTGAAACTTTTCATATTAACGATCGTAAAAAACCTCCAAGCTATGCCTACTTGAACGAGCAATGCAACACATGCAACACACATCACATTTTTCTAGTTGAGTTAAATGTAAATTTGGTAATTTCTAAAGAGATAGAGGGTAGCTTACATAGTTATTTTGGATGCCTTGTTGTATTACACGGAAAAGGAGGAATAGATAAGTGTTGCATAATACAAGTTTCCTATTTTAGGATTTCGATTTATAAGTTTCGTAGCTCTAAAGTTTTGGCAAAAATTTCTAAAAATACTTGACCCCTATATTCTATTAACTTCTTTGTTTTTGTTGATTGTTTTCTTAATGTTTTGTTATGAGAGAATATGTTTTCAAATAACGAATCCCTTTTTGCTCGATATTGTTTTTATTTATTAGAAATTTTTTAGGAAATATCCTTTTATGTAAAGATTCATTTTGGTCAGCAACATATAAAAGGTTTAGAGGAATATAATAATTGAACAACTAAGATAATTTAATATTTTATTGCTTGAACTTTTGGCTTGTTTACAATTGAAGTAGATAAACTATTTATACTACTCCACACCCAAATCACGGTAAAGATTAATTACATCCATAGCCTCATGTTATACATCTGAAATTTTCTAGAAAACTCCTACAAATATATTTAGTAATTTTACAATGACAATTCTAGAATAATTTTTAAAAAAAATCTGAGAAAAAATCTAGATAAATATTTAAATTTTTACAATTAAAATTAGATATAATCTTAAACGCAAATACAAAAACAAAGCTAATATATTGTTAACCCAACAAATATTGCAAACCCAAGCCAACATTAGTTTTCAACATGTATATATTTTTTTTTCAATATATTCATTGAGGATATATTCGAGCTTATTCTTGACAGATCAAAGGACTATAGGATGAGTTTATCAAGAAAATAAGCAGAAAAAAAAAAAAAAAAAGAACTATATAAAAAATCCTCCATAACAAGAGAAAAATATGTATTCAAATCAAAGAATTATACTTTTAAAGAAGTACAAGTTTGTTGCTGCAGGAACAAAAGGGATAGTTTCCTTTTCTTTTCTTTTTTTTATTCATTGGTTTTTTTTTATATCTTGTATTGCTATTTTTTAGGAAGTAATTTTGGCTATTTTTTACGAGAGTGTTTAGATTTTTTTAGGAGTGTCAAGGTTTTTGTTTGTCTTTTTTTTTTTAACCATTAGATATTTTTTAGAGTCAAACAAATCTAACCGAAAAAAAGTCTACATATTAAATTATTAGAGAATGAGAACAACTTTTATATATAATAATAATAGATATATGAGTAATATATTTTTTGTAGCTGTACTATATTTATTGTGTTTACTATAAAGATTACATCCGGAGATCAACGAAACTCGCAAACAGAATTAGGCAAATAAAGACCCAATAAAATTATTTAAAGTTATCAAAACTTGTTGATTCCACGAGTAGTTCTCCATAAATTCATATAGTTTATCCCAAGTCTGCAATTATTTAAAGAAGGATAATTTGGTGATTTGCCAAGAAATATAAAACATGCCATATAGATAATAGGCAAGTAACTCACAAACATATACATTAGGCAAATTTTGCCCTAAGTAAAGATGAGCTATTATTATTGATTCATTAAGAGAGCCTCTCATTCACTCATCTACATATCCCCCCAATTGTGCAATTTGGTAGCTTGGCCCTTATAATTGGCAAGCAAAAAACCGTCGGGCGTCACTCTCCAGAAACACTTATAGTTTGAATCAAAAGGTCCGGTTACACAATATGTGTCGATGGACGTTTTCCATATGTCAAAAACTGCCTGCTTTGAACCCCAATAAAAATGACAGAAGAAAAGTGTTGTTACCGCGAAATTCTCATGGAAACTGAAGTAAAATTCTTGCCCAAAGGCTAAGGTATGTTCGCCCAGATCATCATCCTTCGATTTACAATGGATAACCAACGGCGTGGGATCATTATGAACCTCGCTGATTATATGCATCTGAATTTTGTCTCCTCCTAATACGAATAGATCTTGAAAACACGAAGTTTGGACAAAAAAGTGAAAGGCAAAAATTGCCAAAATAAAAAGAAGTCGACTCATTTTCACTTTGAATTGTATATCTAGCAAGTTGTGGATGAGGGGATGACTCTTTATTCTTTCTCGTATTTATAATACTCCATATGTCCCTATTTAATTGGGGGAGCTATTTTTGATCATTTCAAAATAAAGTGCATTAAAAGGTTATCATTTGATATGCATTTTTATTAACGAATAAAAATGTAGATTTAATTTAATTTCATAAATACGTATTATGGTACTTTTATCTAAGGTAACTACTTCAATTTACTTTCTTCTTATTATTTTTCCTTTCCCCCTTCTTAATCGACGCTTATCCAACTCTACACTAGAAACAACTCACCCGAAGTTTTCTCATTTTTTCTATTTAAAGGAGGGTAAAACTGTCTTTCACTTTTTGATATATAATTAAATTTCACTTTCGGAATTAGGGAAATAAAAAATTTAGAAGGGTTATATAATGATTTAATATATACTATATTATAAATAAATCCTATTTTATCTTTTAGTTAAGCCGTCTAATTTTTGAATTCTCAAAATTATTTTTCTAATTTAGAATAATTACAATTTTAATTGATATAAAAAATAAAAAATAAAACTAAATAAAAATCTATCCACGACAAGGGTCAATTTTGTAACATAATTGTTATGCAACACTCTACTCCCTCCCTCAACCCTTATGTCTAGCACGTACAACATGGGTACCAGATTGCTAGTAATAAGAATATGTAACCACAAAATTTTATTACTTTTAAAATAATAAATAATCTGCATTA
>MKEJ01004501.1:0-18668 GCA_001753735.1 Embelia ribes | reverse complement strand
AATAGGTATGAGTAGGCTATAGAATAATAATATATGCATGAGTTTATGTGTATACCTTACTTGTAAATTTAATGAAGTTAGGGCTAGATAGTTTGAAGTAAATCAGAGATGAATTGTAGATGTTTGAAGCTATTTTATGAAGAATCAAGCATGAATTTACGAAGTAAATTAGAGATAAATGATTAGTTGTTTAATTTTGTTATATGAAGAACAAAGCATAATTTGAAGTTGAATGAATTACATGGTCATATGATTTGGCATTAATTCATTGAAGTGACATTATACATGTTTTGAAGCAAATGACATTTTTGACAAAAGAGAAGTTGAAATTGATATTTCTTAAAGAATTTGAAATTTGAAATGAAATTTGAAATGAATAATTTGAAGTATAAATGAAGGAGCGGTGCTCAACCCTATTATTGAGGTGAAGAATGAAACATCATGAAGTTTGTGAAGTATATGAAGCTTTACGAAGTTTTATAAAGTTGAAGTTACATTTTTGAAATTTTGTACATGATTTATTTTCGAAGGAAGTTTGCATATCATTTATGAAAGTGTTAAGTCATTTTCTATTTCTTTTCGGGACAGTGTCGAATTCACGAAGTTTTTAAAAGAAAGCAAAGATAGAGCTTGGCTCCCTACAGTGAAAGTTGGGAAACTTGATTAGGGATTTACCTATAAACGTTCCATGAAGGGAGAAATTTACAGAGAGGTTCACTAAGGAACCTTATTTTCAATGAAAATGCAGTTAGAGGCTAGTCCCAAATTTTTAGAAGTTGAAGTCTAGAAGTTGAAGTCGAAGTCGTGTTGTATTATATTGAAGTTGCATTGCATTCACACTTACATGTGGCATATTTACACATTATGACACCACATAGCATTGCACGTATCGTGTTATTTCATAGACTAACAAGTGCATTTTTTCTTTTTTTCCATTTTATATCATAACATTGTTTTAGGTGCGGAAGCTAGCGAGAGGCATCCATGAAATGGCCTTATGATGCACATACATTTTGAAGATAGATTTATAATCTTATATTTTGTTGGACATATTCATGTTAATTACTTGGCCTTTTAGTATTGTAGTTGAAGTTTATGTTGCATTATTTGAAGTATCAAGTCAAAGTTTGAAGTTATAGAAGACGTATTTTGTATTACACTTTGTTGTAGTCCTTAAGGTTATTTGGGCTAGAATAAATGTGTAATATACCCTATGTAGACTTGCGGGTTATGTACTTTGTATTTTATTGAAGCAAGTAGTTTATTGAGGTTGTAAACGCATTGTTTACTTATGTGATAATATTAAAGATGTATGTAGGCTATGTTATATTATCTTGTTTCAATATAAAAGCTGTATGTAGGCTATATAATATATTTTCTTATGCGTACTATGATGTTAGGCAATGCTATATGATGAGAAGTGAAGAAAGCGTATAAAAGAAAATCCCATCTTTATTTTTTTTCTTTAGAATTATATATTTTTCATTTTCTTTTCTTTAAAAATGGATTAGGTTCGCTTCCCTGGGTCGTTCGGGATTTTGGGGCGCGACACTTGTTGGCAAATGAGACTAAAGAAAAAATCTTGAAGAAGATTGTAAAAGCAAAGTATTTTTTAATTATCCTCGATTGTACTCCGGATTGAAGTCATGAAGTACAAATGTTAATTGTTATAAGATGTGTGGATGTTAAGGATGAAAATAAAGTCAAGATGGAGGAGTTCTTTCTTGGGTTCATAATTATTGATAACACATCTAGCCTTGGGCTTTTCAAAAGACTTCAAGATTTTTTGGCTAATTTAAACTCAACATTGATAACATTAGAGGACAAGGTTATGACAACAGCTCAAACATGAAAGGTAAACATCAAGGTGTGCAAAAAAGACTACTTGATGTAAATCCTAGAGCATTTTACATTACATGTGGATGTCATAGTTTAAACATTGCACCATGTAACATAGCAAAATCTTGTGCGAAGGTGAGGAATTGTTTTTTGCATATGTACAAAAGTTTTATACTTTATTTTCGGGTTTAACACAACGGTGGGATGTTCTTAGAACATATGTGAAGGGTTTGACACCAAAGCCATTGTCGGCAACTTGTTGGGAAAGTAACGTTGAGAGTCTTAGAGTTAGAAGAATCAAGCACCAGAATTAAGAGATGCATTGATTGAAATTGCAAATACTTCTAAACATGACAATGGTGTGATGAGTGAAGCTAAAGGCTTGTGCCACAATGCTTTAGATAATTTTGAATTCTTGATTAGCTTATGTGTTTGGTACACAATCTTAGTCAAAGTTAATCAAGGTAGCAAAATTCTTCAATGAGAAGAGATGGATATTGAAGATGCAAGTACAAGAATAAAAAAGTTGATTCTGTTCTTTGAAAAGCTTAGAGATGAGGGTTTCGAAGAATCAATGAAGGAAGCCGAAAAACTTGCACTTGAAGTTGGTATTGATCCGGTATTTTAAAAAAAGAGTTGTTCATTGGAAGAAGAAATTTGATGAGGATGTGGAAGATGAGGCCATTGGAAGTCAATCACCGGAGGATAATTTTAGAGTTACCTATTTCCTCCACATTATAGATCAAGCTCTTATGTCAGTTAAGGAATGGTTTGAGCAATTTGAACATTACGAAGCTATCTTTGGATTTTTGTTTAATACAAAATTCAAAAGTATTTGTGAAGAGAAATTGAAGGAGGATTGCACTAAACTTCAAAATTTCTTGGAACACAATGAACATGGTGATATTTATGGGAATGAGTTATTCAAGAATTTAGACATTTGATAATAATATTGCCAAGAAAAGTGACAATTCCAATTTACATACTTGATTTTATAAGGTCTTATTGGAAAGATGGGGGTTTTCAAATGTATGGGTGGCTTATAAAATTTTGTTGACTATATCAGTTTCAATTGCTTCGGCGGAAAGGAGTTTCTCTAAATTGAAGTTGATCAAATCTTACCTTCGGACTATCATGTCACAAGAGAGATTAAGTAAATTGGTCATGATCTCAATTGAAAATGGGTTCTTAGATAACTTAAAGTATAATGAATTGATTAAAGAATTTGCTTCAAAAATGTGGGAAGAAGTGTGTTTCTTTGTATTGGTTCGTGGTAATTATAAAGAAACACAATCATATTATCTTTTAATGTAATTAATGCTAAAATATTATAATATAACTTTTATTTGTTTTTTGTTCTTGACTTGTATGTCTTTTTTTTGACATAATAATCGGGGCAAAATTTTTTATATTGGACTTAGGCAACCCAATAGATAGGGTCGGCACACTTTATTATAACTATACAATACTCTTTGTAATTGCATGTGATTTTTTTTTCCGTCGCATACTAATTTTCAAATAAAATTATATAGTAATTATTTATAATATCATTATTTTTTTTTTAAGTCTGACAACTACTGAGCAGAGATACATAGTTTCTCAAAATACCAAGTCCTATCGGTTATTTTCTATACCTTAAATGGTCAAATTCCGAATTAGGGCAAGTATCACGCCAACTTATAGGGAGTATTATGGATGAATATTAATACACTATTTTTTGCAGATATAACGTAAGTATTATCTAAAACTTAGGATATTTTGATTATTCATAAACTTATAACTTTTGGGTGCACGAGCTCAACTCAGATTTGTTTGTTTTACTAAATGAGTCGAACTCGAGCTTGATTCAAGTTCCACAAATGAGTCGATCATGGAAGAGCTTAGCTCATGGAGCCGAGATATTTTCCATAGATGTATATTATTCCAAGTTTTGATGTAACGAATGTATACTACTTACTTCTTGGACATGTAAACAGTAACTAAAATTAAAAATGTTTTATTCATTATATATATATTTGCCAGAATCTATACCCGAGAATCTTTGGGACTCTTTAATTGACACAATTGATAAGCGAAGGCTTAAAGTTAAAGCTAAGGATCAATAATTCAAGACCAATGGTTCAAATTTGAACAGTCTCAATCTCGGAACCACCAAACCGATAGCAATGCAATAAGTGTGCAAGCTATCTCTACTTTTGTCATGGCGATGGGCCCACAGCACAACCGATGACAAAGCTAAAGACAACTTTATTTTTTGACTTTGTTATATTTACCTTGTTGCCCATCAGCACAACCGATGACAAAGCTAAAGACAACTTTATTTTTTGACTTTGTTATATTTACCTTGTTGGTTTTTCACTGTCGCTTATATAATATATAAGCGCTTACATTAGTACTCAATTATTTAATGTTCTTTTTAGCCTGTAAAAGGCTCCCTTTTGAATGTAGAAGACACATTTATATGTACTATTGAAGTATGTAATAAAAAATCTTTCTTGATTATCTTGGCTTTCAGTCTTAGTTTGCAATGTCTTTTTTTTTCTTTCTATTTCAATTTCATCGCATGAACCGGACCCTATATTATATATATATATACACATGAATCTAAGCCCAAGCTTGAGCTCCATTGTTTTTTTGAACCAAGCAAACTGGGATCAAGTTTTGGCAATTTTCCAGCAGGCTGTAGTCCGAGCAGAGCCCTAGTCTGGACTCTCCGTAATGGAAAGACGCTAAGTACCATAACATATGGCAATTGTCACTACATTATTAGTGAACATTCCACGTCACCATGTTGTCGTAATCCTGATCTGAAAGTGGAAGTGAACATGGAAAACACTCGTTTTTCCTGAACCACAATTAGCGGCTCAAGGTTGGTTCGGTGCATTTGGGTCTTAACCAAATTCGGATTCGGATCAATATAGCGCCTTGAATTCATGAGTCAAGGTCAGAAAAGTCTAAATACGTATATATGATGCTCAATTACTTCAGAAAATAGATTACAAAACTATAATAGAAGTAACATTTGCACAATTCAATTAGCATGGGCATAAATCATATTATCATATACTAAATAAAGTAAGTATGAGGAGGTCTGTGCAATCGATAATAAACCACCTTATCGGAAAGTTCAGCTTTAGGTCAATATTGAATAAGAAGGAATGTAGAGGATGCAGCCCTAAAATGGGTAGAAATTGAAAGACTAAATAAGATTTTAAATGTTATGTTTCTGTACAACTTCAAATTAACAAATGGATAATGAGTAATTAATTGTCTCTCATTACAAGTGTGGAGATAGCCACGGGCCAAGAGCCCTGTTTCCAATCTGTTTCAGATTTGGTTCCAACAGTGGAACTAGAACTGAAACAAGAATTGACAGTTCAGAATTGACGTTAGTCAAATTAGATCTCGGTTCTCTCTAAGCTCTCTTAAACAACCCTAATTTACGCAATAAGTAGACATCAGTATATTAACTATCATAAACCATTTCAAGATCGCCACTGGATATAAAGAAGAGCAATCAGCTCATTACATAGCCTAAGTAGTGTGATATACACGAGCATCCATCAGCACAGATATTAAGAACGACATCACAGACAAGGTACATGCATCAATATGGAAGGGAGACGAAGACAAAAAAGAAGCTTGTTATTAACTATTACCACCTGGAGTAGATTACATAACTCACATGCTAAATACACTGCTAATATATATATGAAATAAAAGTTAAAATGGGATGTTCAAGAGAGTGGTCTAATAGTACTACCTATCCAGCCAAAATTGCAGGTGCATGATTGATCTGCTGCTATATAACTTCCCAAAAAAAGAAAACCCTTCAGAGATGATCGCAAGGCACACGGTTCGTCTTATAAGTTGTAAAACTTTCGTCTAAAACTTTGGTTGAAATACAAAAATAACTAAATCATCTGATGAACCTAATACTTTCGATTGACAGTTGTTCCGAGCTGCATCATACACTGATATGCCTTCCAATTCTTGTGCCTTGTCATGCGAGAGTGGACAATAGAAATAGCTTCTGCACTGGGAAAAAATGAAGAGAAGAACTTGAGATGATATCACCGCTAATCAATAGGAATGATCAACCTCTAGTTTCTTTCTGATTGAAGCCTGAACATTTAAAACTTAATTTGGTTACCCACTAAATCCGAGGCAACATCCTAGGTTGCTTGTTCGATAAATTGCCTAATTTTTTTTAAAAAAAGAGTGTGTGCACAAAGGTAACGTGACCTGCACTTTTCTACTCCATTTATTTGCTCACTGGAAGTAAAAATCACTTCATAGTAAAAGATACTATTACTGGAGTGACGTCTTCGGAGTGGAATTAAGATATTTAAATTAACATCGCAAAATTTAAGAGAGTATCATGCACCCCATCAATGAAAACATATATAGCATCAAAGAATTGCAGGAACTAATACCTAGGAATAAAGCCTTCTCAATAAAGCCTACACTTAAGCTTCACATCACAATTTGTTCACCACATTCCTCAGTCTACCAACTGCCGACTGTATCTTATGTCTTTCGTCAATGGTCATGTTCTCCTCAGCCGACTGCATTGACCATATGGAGGAAAAGTAATTATCAGCCCATACGAAGATCCATAAATAGTTACAAGAGACCGCATAGTGGCAGTGAATTCATAAAACAGGTGTGCAGAAAGGACAAGACATCATCACAAAATAGTGGGACACTCAAATTACATCCTTTAAAATCAGGTCCCCTTGTTAGAAAAATCTACGATTCAAATAAGTATTGTTGAGAAAAATCAGCGGATAGAAAAATCGGTTGAGCAAATTAGCAACAGCTGATCAACTGTAAACAATGACAGACCAATGCGAAAAATTCACACAGCAAGTCCCGACCTCACCCAAAAAAAGTTCAGGGCCCACTTGTGCTTTTGTTCCTTGTTTTCTGATCCAGGAAAAATCCATGTGTTCTTTTATGTTTTTGGAAACTGAAAACCAAAAAATAAAAAAATGAAAAAAGCTTAACAAACCCACACCCATACAACCTGACCAAAAAAATAACAAAGGCCACATCATAAGTACACTGCAGAGAGATGACTAATAAACTTTTTCTCCCGAACCGGCCTTTGGGTGGAAACTGACGATTGGATGAAATCAGACACACCATAAGGTTTGATTTATTTTTTCAGCTTAAAGCAAATTTAAACTTTGTACAATATTCACTTTCTCAGAGACACAAAAACAAGTGAACAATACAGGTACCATTCCATTTCTATACATGGAAGGGTATATGCAATGTCACTCGAGTCAGTCAGAAAAATTTACCTGTACTATAAGTATGTTCTGCAATATTGAATCAATCTCTACTTTACATGACGAAAGTTGTCGGTGGATTTTACAGTCCTCGTTCAGCAGTAGTATTAGAGACACTATAGCATTTATGCTCTTAAAACGGTCGGTTGAGTGAGACGAGATAGACGATACCCTCTCCGAAACCAATGGTTGTATTGTGTTCAACACAATACTCAAAAGTTTGTCACTCCTGTAAAACAAGAATAAGCAAGGCAGGAGAGAATAATCTCTCAAACTTTTGACCTGCGGTACACGATTTTCGACTTCGTTTTCTGGAAACAACTGCATCAGAGGTTGAAATATGATGGGTAACATGAAGAAAAGAAGATAACACAGAAGCGGCAACATAAAACAAGGAAATACAAGTAATGACAAAAAAAGTAGGCAACGGTATAAGATCACAGAAGGAATAAACAAACAAACAATTATGAGTTACGACATATTAAACATTTGAAGTTCCTCACAGCCAAAATGACCAGCACAGAGCTAACCAATTGATATTTCTGAGATATAATATAANNAATTGTTCAAAAAAAAAAAAAAATACATGGATGAGAACCGATATTAAAGAAAATAACATCTGAACAAAAACCATCTAAGAGAGATTTTAATCAATTCATATCCTTGATTTTGAGAACGCTCGTGATGAGCGTTTTATAACAATGAATGACGCAGGACAGTGTTCAGTAGTAAAACAAGAACTTCTGATACACAATGGTTGGCTTGAGATCCACCAACAAATTTAGAAGATTCCAAACATTCCAAACAGAACAAAATGGCATATTCCACCCTAAATGCATATACAGAAAGATTCCTATACAATTTAGATAGACAATACTAAAACCTAAAACAAAAAGACAGCTTTCTGGAAGATACCAGGCTGATGCAAAGTTCATTGTAATGCAGTAAATGTCCATTGGCACGAAAGTTTGAATAGGAGAAATACTTACCAAGACAACACCGATTAAGTATCCAGGAAGGATTTTGCCAAGATTAATGATACTTTGATCAGAAAGTCTTGAAGGTCTAGAGTCGAGAGTAACAAGCACCCGAAGCAGCGCACATATGTTGTCAAAAGCTGGCTTCAGTGACTGATGTAAAGGACAAAGAAAAAACATGGGTATACTGTGACGAATTATATTTTTGTGCAGAAAACTTCTGCATTCTACCAACTGTAAACTCACAGTTACCAATCTAGCAGCATAATAAGGAAACTTAATTTATATGAAAGTGATAAAATTAAATAAAAAAACATTAACATAGCTCACCATGTGACTGAGAACTGCTTTTTCTAGTATTTTAAGAACAAGATAATCATCACCCATCTGCAACAGGTAAGAGCAGACAACACGAGTTATAGTCTTAAAAACTCCACGTTTTGAAGTCACATCTTTCTCCAGGATTGGGTTATTTTCTGCAACCAGTCATTAATCACCAATTAGTTCACAAGTACATAAACATGCAGAAGCAGATTAAAAAAACTAAAGAAGGTACATGCAGATAGGGTAAAGAAACAAAAGGTTAGGCAAACTCGACAAAAATCAGAAATTGCGCAAAACTAGTCAATTTGGGTTAATTTGGTCGATTTTGATCGGATTGATTCAGATATTGAACACACCTAATTACAGATCAAGGGTGAGATATCAGAGTACCTGAAACAACTTTGAACCGTGCAAGCAAGGTGATGAAGAAACTTATGAGGTCAGACATCTGGATATGCCCAACTTTGTAAGCTGAATCCAACACCTCTATGATTTGAAATATTGTTAATGGTTCCAACTCATCGTCTGAAATGAATTGATAATACCATTAGAAACAAACCATGACTAGCAAACAAAAATATCTTTATTTCTCACATAAATTTCATGCTATCTACTAGATACAAGGCAACTTGCTCCTTAACATAGGGAACTTTTCTAAACCAAGACTACACTCACTCGAAAAACAATTTTATATGTATGAGAAAAACTCTAAAGCATGCCACAGAATAGTGGGTAAACATCAATTTAATTTTTCAGATATGCCTTCCAAAGATGATAAAAGGGAAAACAGAGGCCACTTATATCATGATGCAAATTTTGAATCTTTATAATCCCATTTCACACTTTCCGTGCCGTATAGAAGATGCAGCAATAAGCAGTGGCAGGAAATGAACATAAATTGATCTACTGAATTTTAGTGCCCTGTTACAGCAAATAATTATTCCCTCCCAAGCGTAAAAAATTAACCAGTGACCTGGAGCATAGTGTCATTTTTCTAACGCGGTGGCAGAAAGGAAGCCCAAAGGATCCAACTTTTGGTATATCTGATACACTATTATAACACAACAATAATAATGCCATAATGCAATAGAAGAAGATCCAATACAACAGCAATCCTGTTGCTTTTATAGAAAACCCAAGTATATGATTCATCATTCATCAGCAAAATCCCATTTGCAACAAATTTTGGAATGTGTGCCACGTAAGTTTCCAACTAGAGAACATAACCACAACTTCGACACCACATCGAAAATAACCATTATCAGTTTATAGGAGCTTAAAAAAAGTAGATTTACTCACACAAGCAACAATAAGCTATTGACTTGAGAAAAAGGGAATCCATATAAGATAGATAATAAAGGCAACAGATGGAAAGCTCTTGAGCCTCCTTATCGAGCTGGACGAAAGGACCGTAGGAAATATTTCCTGCATCAAAGCAATGTGGAAGCTAGTTAGCCACGATCAGAGCCAAATAAAAATAGTAATTCCATATCAAATATTTCAGAATCAAAATCTCGTACCCTCATCCGTCCACGTGCAGTAAAACTCAACCAAAGAGTGTTGTATGCTATCATATTCCTGTGCAAAGAAAGAGTTTGATGCAGCACGCTGTCCCAGACGAAGTAGAAGACTCAACATACTCTGCAAGGAAATTTTGTGACATACACTGTTACAACTTACACAGACTTTTTGGAGCATCAAGATAAATCTGAAATCTGAATAAGATCATTTTCCCATCACCTGTGAAAAAGTTCAAAATTTTCGAGAAAATGTACGAGGAAAAAAGTCTTCTTGATCGAGTGAAAGCATACCTTAGAACGTGATGGTTGCTTGTTACCTAACTTGATGAGCAGTATAGGAAACTCTCTGTTCCAATTAATCTGATAATCAAAGATTTCAGTATCACCTGCAGACAACTGCTGCAGAAACGCATCTATTATTTCAAATGAGTTTATAATGCAAAAATAGCAATAATAGTAAGTAAAAACATAATGAAAGATAAAACCAGGGATCGAGTGCTTTATACACTTCAATTTAAAAACCAACAACTTACTGGAAGTAGCATTTCTTCTATTGCAGAAACACAAGCCCACTTCAATGGAGACTCTACGCTACAACTTCTGAAAATCTCTGTAAACCCCTGCAAAGAAAGTCAAAATGACTTAAAATAATAACGATGCACTTATTGATATTTCATTGTACTCCAGCACTCAGAGATTAATGGCTTCCGTATTAAAAATCAATAAAGAACAAAGCATATGCCCCTCGTCAAAAGAGATAAGAAGCAAGAAGAGAAATAGCTATGGGCCAGCTGTGAGAACTGAGTTCACTGGTGACTTTTTGAGCCACACCTGTAAAAGACGAGATCTCCAATAACCCGAAATGCACAATGCTAGCCTTGGAATAAAATGAATAAGGCAAAGCAGGTTCTTCTCAAGTAATGCTTTCCCAGTATGCGTAACACTGCCAATCTGCATATTACCAAGAACTGGATTATCTTCCAAGAAACAATACCACGCGATATGTAATTCTGAATCACATCTAAAACAAGAGAAGACAAGTATTTGATAGCTGACACTAAATAAGGATCATTCATCATTTAACTCTAGCTTCACTTCCAAAAAATACAGCCGTGCTTTAAGGAATGCTTGGAACATTACCTCTTCAGAAAGACAATTTGCAAGGAATTCTATAAATTTTTCCAGGGAACCAGCAGAACCATGCCATTCACTTGAGCATAAAAAGATCTCCGTAAGTTTGGCATTCAAAATTAGATACTTAGAATCATCCTGCAATGGAGAAAATTTTAAGAAATTAGAAAATCCACACAAACTTACCAGGCATTGCTCCATAAATATTCCTACTTCCCTGCCATTCGAACTGATGGTAGAAAATAACAGGATATGCACAAGATATCGAAGCAAATGAAAAGCACAGGACAAAAGAGAGATCATACAGCAAATGCAGACATGAGAAAACAAGCAGATGGCCATTTACCTTTCCTGAAAGTTGATGTCTTGGGTTGAGGGGGAACAAATCAAATAACTTTTTCAATAATGACCCTGAGATATGTTGTCTTTGAATTGTTGCATCAATCCCTTCGTAAGGAAGCAAAGAGACTTCTATCTCTTTCCCACTATTTTGAACCCCAAAACCAAAGAACCCAACGGCAAGGTCTATGCTCTCAAGAATAGATAGCAAACAGTCAAATGACTGCGCATCGAGCTGTGACTTAGAATGAACAGAAGGAATGATATCCTGGAAACCACGAACTAAAATAGACAGCAGGTCCTTTAATTTTTCGATGATGACAGAAAATCCTAAAACAGCCATGAATTAGTAGCAGGTCAAGCAAAAAATCATACTTTCTACCCACATGTAAAAATTAACCAGCAAAACCCAATGGTACATTAAAACTCAAAAATGGAAGAGGTGCTCCATCATAAATATACACATAGTGAAACACATTAATATTGTAGGTCTATATATTTAAAAAAAAATCATTGAAATATATCGTGGAAATCTGGAAGAGAAAGTGACCAAAAAAATGTGAAAGTTGAAAATTTACTCACCAATGGAATTTTTAGGTCCCTCAGGCTCAAAAGCATGCAAAGTCCTAGTTCCACCAACTTCCTATTGCCCAAAATAGATAGCACCAAGTAAGAAACTTAAAGTAGCAATAAAACATATATTATGGACGAAATTCCATAGTCATGACCCACATCATCTAGCAATGAACCAAAGACGTGTGGAAAATAAGAAGCTAAATTGTATTGGTTTTGTAGGACATACCTTTTCACCTGGTGAGTCATGCTCACCCATGCTACCAGGCAACAGCGACAAGCAGTGAACTAAGCCTGCAAGAATAGTTTTAAGCGTGCCTTTATCCTGTATATGGAACTGGTTCTTTCGTAATAGATCTTCATAATTCTGGATTATCTACAGCAACATATCAAATAAAGTGATTACCAGACATGGACTACAGTTACAATATAGATGAAGACACTTTTACAATATTAATTAATAATTAATAAACTAAGATAAAGAAGAAAGGAACAAAGGGAAAGAATAATAAATAAGCACATCACCACTTACAACAGTTCTAATAGCAAGAATAAGTATCCAAAGTAGTTACCCAATAATAAATTTCCGAATTGATAAAGGAAAAACAAGCAAAAATTCATCCACTAAAATTTATCACAACATTCTTTCGGTTCAACTTGTCCAGTGAGCATGTCACAAAGAACTTGTAACAAGATCGTTGTCTAAAATTTTAGGTGGGTGTGGGTCTTTGGAAGGACTTTCAGAATCCTGAGAGCACAAGTTCTCCATATATGTCCAATGTTCAGGGGCTTACAAAAAATATCATATCAAATAAATATATTTCCATAACACAAGAAAAGCAAATCCTTACAAACACCATACTACCTTTTCAGCATAGAAAATAAAGGATGACGGATAGTGCTGGATAACAAGGTCAAGAAATTTGAAAGCCATCAACCGAACATCAATTGTCAAATTCGTCATTGCGTTGAATATATATGCCATCATCAGAGAAATGAATGGTCCTTGATTCTCCTACACATCAAAGGCAAGAGTTCAGATGAAAGTATGTATAGGATACTTACAAACTTACAGTAACGATATGGGTGTGTTCGAACATAATAACATACAGCGCGACCCATACCAATCCTAAAATCCTTTCTCCTATACTTTCTTTGTCACTTCTTGGAAATCACTGACATTAACAAGGGATTCTTCCCCTGAAGAAAAGGGATCTCTAAACTTTTCCAAAGCTACGAGGAAAGAGCTATGCCGAAATGCATTTGATCTTTTAAAGTATGTTTTTCTTTTCTTTTCTTTACCTTTTTTTTTCTTTGGATACTAAGGGATGAAATATTGAACAATCCGAGTGCAAAGGGACATGAATTACCTCTTTACAACCAGGGAAAATCACCAACTTCAACAGTTGATATAGTGTTTCACGAACCATTTTATCATCATCACTGATGCGTTCACGCAGTTTCTCTACAACAGCTAGTTTATGCAATCTCAACTCTGCTGGATACTTGATCAATATATCCCTAATCCCAGTCAAAGCATCTTGAATAAAAACAACTTGGGTCAACAAATAACAAAATCACTTAATTATAAAGGAGAACCTTTATTGACTACGAGTTGCTTGGAAGGGATGCTCAAAAAGAATAGACCAAAACATGAGGTGGATTTTTGGCATAATTGATAAACTTATATACAAAATCGTCAGTAAAATTCTTAAGTATACCACTATCTCATTATTTATAAACTTTGGGAAGCAACTTTGTTATGACCAAAGCAATGTTACCCATTGAAGAAAGAAAGCAGCTTCAGACCACTGTTATTAAAAACTATCTAGGCGCTCGCCTGGGTACTCGGGTGAGGTAAGGCAAGGCCAAGGCAACTCATATTGGTCCAAGCGAGAGATATTACTAAGGCTCGCCTAGGCTACCGCCTCGAGCTAAGCAACTAGCGCCTTGGGCATTAAGGACAGCACCTCACTCACATAATGCTATTTCTTTATTCTATATTTGTATATATGTAATTTTTATGATACATCTTATTATAATTGTCACTCACTCACTAATATAAACAATATAAATGAGGCTACGTATAATATATCAAGAAGATACCACCAATTACTGACACCTATAACAAAAGTCTATCCTTCCAAATAGACAAGAAGATGTTAAGAATTTAATAAGATTATGCAATTTTGTTAAAAAACTAATTAGTGCCTTGATTCACTCGGGTGAAGGCCTTAGCTAGAGCCTCATGCAATAAGGGGGCTTAGCGCCTTCAAGGCGCTTAGAGCTTTTAACACCACTGCTTCATACATATCTCAGTGTGTGTGTGTGTGATATGACTAGTATGACGTCATTAAAACAAGTAGGCAGAAAAAGAAAATGATGATTCATGCAAGTATACAAGACATAGAAGTTGTGAAGGTACCTAGATCCCGTATTTTGGGTGTAATATATCTCTACATGTTTAACGTAATGATTTGTCTTTGATAATTTATAGCACCAGATGCATTGTTATAAGTAAAACGGAAATCGTGGATCCCTTTCCTGAAATTTTTTAAGGCCAATTTTTCAATATGGTATAGGTCCATTCTCTCAGACGGGATTTTCTTTTAGTAGGTAAGGCGTTTGGTGTTAGTTCTTCAAGTAATGCATATGATTTTGGTGTTGCTTGTCTTTTTTATGTTTTTTTAAGGAAAAGTAAAGAGATTTTGAGAAATATATTGAGAACTGACAGAGAGAAAAGGATTATTAGAAGCAGAACTTGGGTCATAAAAGCCCCCATAAAACTACAAAAAGAAAAAAAAATAAAATTGGATCTCTCCAATATATGTTACCTTTGCCTTTTTTGAACACTAAGGAGTAAAACTAAGCAACCAAACTAGTTTTTATTTTTTTTCAAGAAACTAAAATCCTGTACAAAAATTTATACCGTACACAACCCAAATCCTGAGCCGAAGAAGGATATTTTGTTTCAATCAAAGCATATTCATGTAATTAATAGCCACATGCAGGAGTTAGTTCTTCAACATCTACTCCCTCAACCAAAGGAATAAGAGATTCACAAGCACAAAAAGAAGAGCCAAAATGGCATTATCAGGGAAGGGGGAATAATAAATCATCAAAATGGTAATAGTAGCCATTTTAAATTTGTTATATAAACAACCAAATTCACATATATAAACATATAAATATTAGAGAGGCGGTTTACAGAGGTATTAAGTCCATAGCAAAAGTACCTTTTCGGACTTTTGAATTGTGATGAGATGTCTGCTGAAGGAGCTCTTTCAGAGTCAATCCTTTTTTGCTCACTGCTAAACCTGCCTTTTCAGATGCCACACTCTGTTCCGGGAGAATTATAGCTTTAATAGCCCATATTGTTCACAATAATCGGATCAGTAACTTTCTCATCAATAGCAAAGAGGTATGGAAAGCAAACGATTGGGAAGAGGGCCAAAACTTTACATAATAACAAAAAAAGTTGTCCCAAGTTCACGCCAATCTTCAAAATAATTAATATCAGAAGTTCTGATCTACCATTTGCATTCCAACAACCATGATAATAAACCACACCTTTTCAGCGCATTCTTGGATAATAACAGAACTTTTAGTAAACCTCCACTAATGTAAATGACCTGTAAGTTTTTCATTTCATATAAATATCCTCTCAACTGACAACAATCAACCTCCGAAAGACTACCAACTTAAAGATTTTTACCTGTTCTTTTTAGGATCCTTTCTTCAAATCTCAATTGCGAATATCACCAGAAACCTTAAATCTTCAGTTAGCTACGTTGCAAACTTCTAATCCACCTCCAAAAGTTCACTTTCAACAATTTGAGTTTCTTGTTAAAGTGGAAGGTATGTGAGAACTGAGAAGCCAATGTGATTACTCTTCCGTCAATTTTTCACTAAACAAAAGCCATTTCCCAAATCATATGGCCTCGGAACTTGGTTAATTAGGTTTAGGCAGCTAAGGCATATTATCTTTTCCAAACAGATGAGAACACAAACTTCATCCAGATTTAATCATAGGTTCAATATTTTTTTCGTGTGGTTCTAGGATCTTATAAATCATGATAGCATTGTAAATTTAGAATCAGTCAATATCTTCCCATGTTATTCAAAATAGTACAGTCTGCAAATTTACAAAGTTTCTGAGAAAGAATAAATGGATGTTCGCATCAAATTACACTAATAAGTTAAACTTTTAATCATAAGCCATCCACAATCACGTCATCACCAAATAATAAACAATAGAGTTGAAAGAAATTTTTACCCTTGGATTTTATTTCAGTGTCTGTAGCATTTTTCGGTGGCGGCAATTTCCTTCCAATCTTTCTCTTTATTTTCTACAAGAATTACACAGCAAAGTAAAAAGAGATGAACTTGTGGTGAAAAATATTTGAAGGTTCTCATTAATGACATAAAATAGTACCTTGAAGTCTACACCTCTTTGCTTCTTCTTTGGAGCCTTCTTATTCTTCACCATCTTGAACTGTATTCAAAAACACATAAAAGTAGAAATCAGATTAGCTTGTGAAAACTTAAATGATCTATCTTTGGCCATTCTACAAACTAAAGAACCAAAAGGGTTATCTAAACACCCTAAATTGGTGAAGTTAATACTTTTGAAAATAAGGCTTATCAAAAGCAGGGACAAAGTTATAATATATAACAGAACTTTAGTCCACGCAATTGCGCACTAACAACTATAGAATCAGCAGATGCCAATAAAAATACAAATAACAAAGAATATACAAGTTGTAATATGCTCACAAGAAAAAAAAAAGCAAAAACCTTAAAAACCGTAATACCATGTAACAGAAACAGAAAATAATGCTTTCGAAAGGGTAATAACAATCACAAAGATCATATTTTGTATTCCCACCACGGAACCTCATTCAACTTCACTACAGAACAGAAGAAATTAGGAAAAGGAACAATAAAAAATTCAGATAATTCAAAGCTTATCTGCCTTTTTGTATAAAAGTTGAACAAAATTTGGTTGCGATTATATTTTAAGCTAAGTTATTGATCTTAATTTTTTTATTCTTGGGCTCAAAAGAGAGAGCTTATTTGCTTAAAAATTGCAACCAAATGAACCCAAAGTAGCCCAACAAGAGAGAGAAAAACAAGGGGAAAGCAAGACGCAGCCCTGAAAATTTTGAAATCAATTCAAAATCGCAATTCTAAATGCTTTTAAAAGAGTACGACTCACTTTTTTCGTACCCACTGCTTCACTATATTTTCGATTTTACAACAGGAGGAAAACAATGGAAAACAAAAAATAAAAATAATTAATTCCAATGACCACAAAAGTAGCCAAACGAAATAGAAAATGCGAAAGCGAGTAACCCTAAAAATTGAAACACACTCAGAAAATAGAAACAAAACCACTAAAAAGTGCAATACCAAATAGGCGGCGGGCGAAGTGAGGAGCGGCTAAAGGCGGAGGAGAGAAAGAGAGAGAGAGAGAGTAGAGAGGCGGAGGGAGAGCGGCGGCGGCGATTTTACAACACTGCTAGAGCTTTTTGTTTTTCTCTTCTTTTGTAGGGTATATATGAAATTCACTTTACCCCCTTATCTACCACGTCCTTTCGGTTAACCACCCCAATCTACATCTATTTTCACTTCACCCCCTTATTTTTGTGAAATGAAAGGGCATTGCTTATCTAAGAACTTTTTTGAATTTATTTGTTAAATATTAGCATTGTAATCATTTTTAGAATTTATTTTCAAAGTTATTTTTTAAAAGTAGATTTTGAAAGGAATCAATATTCGCAAACTAAGCTTTATTGCTTCTTTGAGAAAAATTTTAAAAACCAAACTTAATCCCTATTTGTATTTTGATTTGTCCAAAACTTTTTTCCATTTTCTCAAAAATAAGTACGCAGAAAATTATAATTTTACTAAAATATTCTTATTTATTGTATTTTGTGCTGATTTATATTTCTAATTTGCATGCCATTCATTATTAGGGATGAATATAAAAACATTTATTAAGTTGAACTCATGCTCAATTAAAAGTTAGTTTTCCTCAAAATGAGCCATGGAAGCTTATAAAAAAGCTAGAAATTGTGACTTCAGGAAAGAATCAATATTCTCAAATAGCATGCGAAGAAACTCTGGCTTATATCCCTATTTCCGATTTTTGCTTAATAGCTAAATTACATTTGATTGCTTCATTTTTAAACTAAATTTTTTGCTATTTTAACCTAAATAAACAAAAAAAAATTAAGTTGAATACATTCACTGCAACAAGAAAAATCTGTATTAAACTTTATAGCTTTTGATGTGGAAAATAAATATTTTGATATAATAATGTGAATTCCAAAATAGAAACTAGTTTAGCAATTCTCGATATTTAGAGCATTCACATCAGTATTTTTTATTTTATTTTTAAATTCAATTTTCTAGAAACTCACTCATACAAAATAAAAATAGGTCATCCGACACTTTTCATTTCTCTTAGTGGCGGATCACATGTGTTTTAACGTCTTGATGTGTTGTGGGCCTCAATTTTCACAATTAGATTGCAACAGGAATACTATGCTAGTAAGTTGATTTTATAAACGTGAACTATGTTTCTGAATATAGAATTTATTAGGTGAAGCTTTGTTTATTTAATAAATTAATATAGAAACAATTCACATGAGAACTCAATACTT
>MKEJ01004494.1:0-19363 GCA_001753735.1 Embelia ribes | reverse complement strand
AAACCCTTACACAAAATCAATGTGGAATAAAAGTTGCGATTCTTGAATTTTTGGCTCACTCTAATATATAGGATTACAAAGAGTATGATCTCACTTAGAGTAGCCTAATACACTCAAATTTTAAAAAATTTAAAGAGTATGAGTGTTAAAAATGCTCAAATATATGAAATGAGTTTTGAGCGTCTATTGAATGCTTGATTCTTGCATTTATGGATTAGAAGTTGATTGCACTTGAAATCACTAGCTTGAACATCTCATTTGAACCCCCTTTTATATGCCTTGTGGATAGGGTAGCCGTTTATGGCCATTGAAGGTTAGAATAAACAAAATTACCCTTGTCCAAAACCAGCCGTTACAGTTTGAAATTGCAAGTGACAGCCGGTTGATACATATTAGCTGATTGATGTCTTCATATAGACTGACTGCTATCAAAATGCCAAATTCTATTGAAACCTGGTTGAAGTCTTCTCGACTACCCTTCACATTATCAGCCGGTTGATACTTTTATATATACCTGCTGTTATTAATATCTCAAAATCCACTGGAATCCAGCTGAGGTCTTTACGACTGACTTATACATTATCAACCGGTTGATACTTTTATATAGACTGGCTGTTATCAAAGTTCCAAAGTCCACTGGAACCCGGCTGAGGTCTTCTCGACCGGCTTATACATTATCAGCCGGTTGTTACATTTATATAGACCAATTGTTATCAGAGTAAACTTATGATATTTTGCTTTGAACTTATGAAAGTTATGTATCAATTGATACATTTATAGGCTTCAAAACTTAACACACAATTAGTCATTTAAACATGAACATAAATCAATATTATTATCTTACAAATCGCATCATCAAAACTCAAAAAGGTGTTTTAATCATATTTTGGTTCAACAAAAAGTATCAAACAAAAAAGAGTGCTGCATTGTAAATTACTGGGCTGCACCTTAATTTTGTCCAACGTTTGAAACAACATTTTCCTCCCAAATCCCAATAAACATGATTTGATCATTAGTGTACAAAAATGAAAACCTTTTTTCACGTTCCAAAATATCATCAACGACTGTGCTAACGACAGGTGAGATCTCATTGACTTTAATTCAAAGGCAACACCATAAATTACTTGGCATTTCATGTGAGTGCATTCATAGAAAATCCACAAATTATCTTCAAGAAATATTGGTTCACATTAAAAACCCTAAACGCAAGAGGAATAAGATTTCAGAACTTGCCATCGAACATTGAATTTAAAAGATATTTCATATAGTATGAGGAAAATGACTATTAAGGATTATGATTTGTGATTAATTTGTGATTATTACGTAGTTAGTCCCTGTAGACACGGTCTTGCACCAATGTTATTCAATTGATGAAAACTATCCCTTTCACCAATTCCACAATTTGCGAGGAAACCCTTTTCAACAAAGCAATAGTCTACCTTTAGCAAGGACAATCACTTTTGTCCGCAAATCCTACGAAGATGGAGAATTGATCTCTTCAAAATGAACTCTTATTGCCTTATACGATAAGTAAGATGTAAGTGAACTACATCGTTATATAAATTTAAAATAGAGGCTTTTTCTACGGCTCATAGGTGTCCCATATGACGAAACTATATGTTGATAGAGTGATGATAAATAAAAATATTTGCATCAGATTATCTTGATAGATTTTCTAAGATATAAAAAAATAGATTCTATATCTATCTTATATAATCTCTATTTTTTATTATTAGCATAAAATTAACTATAACATTATTTACTTTACTAAAATATTATTTTAAAATATTGCAATATTTTTTATTTAAAATTTTTTCTAATACCAAATTAATATATAATTATTTGGTGGTGGATTCGATGAAAATAAACCATATATATATGGTGGTAGATCCGGTGATTGTGACATAAATATTATTTTATATTTAAAGAATTGAATATTTGTTACTCAAATTTAAATAATCAAATCCCCCATTATCCATTTTAGATAACTAATGGGTAATCTAGTGTGGAGCAAAAAAATAATATTACCTAATTTTCATTTTCTAAAATGGGGAAAGAATCCCTTTTAAGAAATTTGATGCAGGTGCTCTAAGATGATATTTATATGACTATAGTTTTACAAAATAGGGTGCGATTATTGTTCCTAAAACCATATAACTTCATATTCACCAAAGGAAAAAGAAATAGTATTACTCCTCATTTTTCGGTTGCCTCGCATGGCTGACTCAGCCCTATCAAAAATTAACAAAATAATAATAAACCGTACCATGTGCGAAAAAACAAGATCCATATTAAGACATTGTTAACCCCAACTTATGCATTTTGATTAATCAAACAAATAACTATTATTTTAGGAATTTTTACATTACTCATGTTTTTATTTTTAAAATATTATGTTGTTTCAAGCATTGGTTATAATGATTATTTATATCTTAATATTCATTTTTGTATAATAATTTCACTATAAATTATTTGCACTTACATAGGGGGAGCAAGATTATGTTTATTTGTCTATATATATTTGTCATCATCATTCTTTGAAAAAGAAAAGTTGTGATTTTTAGATGATAACAAATATTTTTGTTAACACAAATAAACAAAATCTTACTCAATTGGTTTACTAATGTTGGATTGGGTGTTTGGAAGGATAAGAATTGCTGAGCAAAAACGGATAAAAAACAAGTGTGAAAATGATTCAAAACGTTATGACTCGAGGCAAATAAAGTTGGAGATATGTTGTCTCGTCCATCGGTATATCTGACGCTCTAAGAGTGTCGGACAAAATGACAGAGCCAAATTTTTTAGCCAAAAAGCTAAAAATTTTCTACGGCATTATACTATGTCCGACAGTACATCTGACGGTTGTCTGCTGATGGATAGGGGTCCCGACCCAAAAACAACCGGACAACTTTAGACAACAAAATCTCAGCTTTTTACCTTTGCGGCTACGACGACTTCTTCAAGGGACAACAAGCAACCTTCTCAACGTGCTTGTTCCCCTCCAATCTGAAATATACTCTCTATAAAAATCCATTGAAGGTATAAAAGGAAGTTTGAAGTGTGAGAAGCCACAAGCAAAATCCAAAAAGCCAAAAAGCTCAAAGTTCCCCTTCAAGCATATTCATAGTTGTATAAACTTCTAATTTCACATTTGTAAGGGTTGTTCGAGTGATTTTTCATCTTCGATCTTTGTTATAAATATTCAGAAGTAGTGTATAAACTTTTGAGTTTCTTTTCTTGAGTGAGTTTTTGGGTAATTTGAGAGGGATTGTACTTGGGTTACGAGTGCAAGCTCAAACTAGAAAACTTGGGTAGCTTAAGGGTTAGGTTTCAAGTAGTACTTGGAAAACTGCTTGGATTTAGGTTCGATTAGAACCCGAAAGACTAACCGGTTCTGTAGGGTACAAACACCGGCGGACCCACGCTTAGGCAAAAGGGGGCAATTGCTATGTCCCCCCTCCCCCCCCAAAAAAAAAAAAAGATTGAAGCGGCGAACATTTTAAAAAATTTACCAGGATCACAACTTCATGCCGTCTTCTATTCCCAAACCTTGATTTGAAACCACCCCCATCGGAAACCAAGACGACAGTGTTTCCCGCGATTCATAATTACAACATGCCTACACCAAGTCAGCTACCAAAAAGTGAACAATACATGGGGATAAATGTCACATATTTGCAAGCAGAAACAAGAAAGAGCCACCCACTAAAGCCAGTGTCCTTGTGGCACACCCAAACCTCCTTTCGGCCCCACCATAATACGGCTCGATCATGATGTCGAACCTACAAGTCGACGTGGACGGGTCAGTCCGAGTCACAGTGGCGAGGCCCTGGAAATTGCAAGCCGCATCGAGTTGATTATTTATCTGATAATAACTATTATACGCGTATGATATATTCCCAACGGCATCCAAACTCCCACAAGATGTACCATAGCCGAGGCTTGTACAATCACCTAGACTGCATGCATAGCTGACGGTAGGCGCAACCTGGGGGTCGTCGAGTTTCGCTGAGGGCTTCATCACGCACCACTTCTTATCCAAATACTGAATGCCCTTTGCAGGGACTAAAGTGTTTGAATTCGTTGTACCCAAATTTAAAGGGTATTTTGGTAATTTTACATACGTGAAAATTCCCCAATGCCGCTCGAAGTTCCCTGGTTCAAAACTTTTCGCATCCTCGTCAATTAAACTAAACATGTACGCATCAATGGGGCCCGGCCTCATTGGCGTCCCCTTTCCACCTGATATGTGAGAAATGAACCCTTGGCCGAACCTTTGGGCATTCGCAATGTTAGCATTTTGGTCCCCGTCCGTGGGCCACCCAATCTCTCCCACTATAATGGGCATGTTTCCGAACCCGTTTTTTTGTAGGGCCCACACCAGAGTGTCGTGGTTTGCGTCGAACATGTTGTAGTAGCTGGTCCCACCATCGACAACAGGAGTAGCATTTCCATCAAAGAAGGCATACTCAATGGGGAAACTGGGGTTTGAATACAAGCTTATGAAAGGATATATGTTAACAGTGAAAGGGGCCCCGTTGTCGTTGAGGAACTGGACGATGGCAATCATGAGGTCATGAATGTCGGATCGGAAATCGCCCCCAGAAGGGACGCTGCTCGAGCTCTCATAGACATCAGCATTTTGGGGCACCGTGACCTTCACTTGATTGCCTAAACCCGCTTTTACAAGTGCAGATTGGATGTTTTGGAGAGCAGGGAAGGTTGTATTCAGAAAGCTCCCATTGTACGTTCGCAGAAACGGTTCATTGCCGACTGCAACATATCTATAAAACAAACAAAAGATTGATTAGTAGAAGAAACCAACTCTTTTAAATCAAATTACAGAATTTAAGTATTATCTAATTTGGGATGCATATGATCTCTTTTCATATATACCTACTCAATCACCTTTCATAAGTTGGAGTTTAATGGATATGGTAAAATCATCTTTAACAAGTACGAAATAACAATTGGTAAACCTATCACGATGATATTTTGATTTTAATACAAGAACTGAGATAGATAGTAACACCGAAGAAACAAAATAAAATGCAACAAATGCAAACATGCAGTCGGTTGAAACTTCTATCGTGTAAGTATCATGTTTGATAACATATCGAATGTAAAACAATAACAACTGAAGAATAATAGGAAATTTGTTCTTCACTAGTAGTCTACATCTAACAAGACTAAGCTTTGAACGCTTCACATGTTTCCGTTGCTCAAACACACATGATTTCATTGTTTTATCTTTTTTATACATCTTAACAATCCATGTGAACACACCTTGGAGTAGAATCACAAGAAGTTATTATAAGGTTTCAAGCTCTTCCTAATTTAATGATGTATCCATATTGGGTACATTGCTAGGAGATATGTGTTGAGTTATATTGAGTTACATCTACATGTGAACACAATTCGGTACATAAATTATTGAATTTTATCACTTAACTATAGACAAAATCCTTTTAGAGAACAACACTTCCAATTGCAGTTCAAATCACATTTACATTTCACAGAAAAGAAATAATATGTTTAAAATACCATATTCGGCACTTCCTAGGGTTTTGATATAGTAGAAACGAACTCCTCATGACGGAAAACACATAATGTACATAGAGATATTCCATCAGGACAGTATGTGTTAAAAGTATTGCGTAGTGCATGTGTTTGGGTAAGTTGCATATTCAGTGTCTGAGCGAATTCAACACAACAAACTTTAGTTTCTACAATTGCCATTTTTACAACATTAAATGGACAAGATAGATTTTTTGCCCTAGATTTTTTTGCCGCTTGAGCTTTTCAGGGAACACAATAAGCAGGACATTCGACACCAAACTTGGTTTAAAGCATACTTTTCCCGTTAGCTCCCTTTAGTTTTACAAATTTAAGGAGTCCATACATTACTCACTTCGTAATTTATTCGCAAAAAATTATAGGAGGTTATCATAGATACTAAGTGCATGAACAATGCATATAGTCAAAAGAAACATTAGTATAATTACAACTGAACTAAGAGATCACAATTTATCATAGACAAAAGAGCTTTAAGAGAGCAAACCTTGTACAAAGACCTTAAGACAATGAAATAACCAAAATCAGTCCGACTAATTCCTAATTTCAACAATGTATCATTGAAAGTAATCCATTTGTAACAACAAAATCAAATTCAAATATCGAACAAGAAGCAAAGACATAACATAATTATTTTCAGTTTTGTTATTACTGAACCAGTTGATTTCTAGCCCACGTCATATGTGCAAAATGAGACAAACTAGCACCGTAGCACATGAACATCGCGGAACCTAAATAAGTGAGAAGAAAAATAGTCGCCTGCAATTAATTAGAGTTTATAAAAGAATTTTCTGATTCTGCACTTGGCCGTGATTTGAAAGTTATATTCTAGTTCTACAATAACAAACTATCGCAGAAATCTGTTCGGAAATTTGAGGCTTGTTACCAGAACTTTAGAACCAACAGAAAGAAAATTAGTAGCTTTCCCTTTTAAGATGCATTGAACTCAATAAAAGTAATATTCAATATAATCGGGTCTATAGAGTAATGTTCTCAGAAACTTCAAATTCTGTTCCCCGTTTCGCTTCCCTAGTTCCAAGACTGAAAACGATGAAACAGTCTCATAAACATAACCAAAGCTTTTACGTGACTTCAGGACAACTACCTAAAAAATGTTTCCAGAACCAATCCACCTAGAGTAGCATGTGTTTCTATTTACAAAACCAGAAAACAGTCTCATAAACATATAACCAAGTGCATCTTTTCGGAATATAAGCCAGCTAAAACAGTGAACAACATCAAGAAATACATAATTGCTCGGAAACACGGAATAAATGGGGGCAACTGAGCTGACCTTATGTTTACACGATTCGTGGACATATGAGCGGAAACATTTTGGGAAACCCATTTCTCGGCAGCCTTGACGCTACCTGCAAGAGTCGCCAGCAAGTCGTTTGGGATACCGATCATGACCTCAAGATCAGATATTCCTCCCAAAGCCTTCAACGAGTCGTAGTCAGCATCAAACAACTTCACCTTCTGGAACCCATTCTCTCTCAACATCCTCACCACTATATCTGGGGGCAGCCTGTGAGTCGACTGTGTGCCCCAATTCGCCCCGAGCCCGCTCACACATTCCATCAAACAGTTGGTTAACAATATTGAGACTAGTAAAACACTTGCAAACACAGATGATACACCCATGATTTGGGGCAAATCTGATAAGAGTAGATACCAATCTATCACACTCCGGTTTCCGAACAACTTCGAAATGTGATTTAATAGTAAATTAAAAGTATTCAAAAATGACTCAACCTAAAACTGAGACAAACCCGGAACCTCGACTCGACAATAAACTAAATGTATTTAAAAATAAGTTAACCCGAATCCGAAAACAGGGATTAGCCAACATACAGATTCCAAAGAAAAGAGAAAATTATTAGTGCAACAATTCTTACAGATAAATTTTATCATACACTGGAACAATCTGATAGCTAGGGGATTAAATAGAACTAATATCACAACAAAGTGGGATTCAAAATACTGTAACTAATAAATAAACAAAAAAAGAAGGAAACAACTAAAGGGTTTGCATCAAAGCTTGAAATAGCTACTAATTAATAAACCCAAAGAGAAACTTAAAAAAAAAAAAAAAGAAATTGAAATATGAAGAAGAATGACAAATCATTATGAGGGTTGTGTCATAAGATTCTACTTTACAGCTCCACAAAAAAAAAAAATTAATAATAAAATAAAATAAAAATAGAGAAATGAAACTGGGCACAGCAATTCTTTTTTTTTTTTTAGGACTACGTTAATTTAATGCTTGAATAAGCTTTAAAGTGGAGGACATTTAAGCAAAATACACATAGCAACAAATGTACATTTTTTTGCACTTAATACTAATATGATGGGATTGAGCTTTAAAAGTTGTATATTTAAAGGATTCAAATAATATATTTATGAGTTTAAAATATAATTAATGCATAATATGTGAAGGATTACAATATTACGTTAATTAGTATACGTTTCAGATAAAAGTGAAGAAAATGCACGGTTTTAGGCCCGGATTGAAATAAAATATGTCGAAAAGAATTTTCTGTAAACCATTGGTAAGTATTTGAATAATATATGATATTAATGGGAATTTTTTCTCTTATCAAGCTTAGTACCAGTGTGTAAGTTTTTTAAATATGGTTCTAACAGTTCAAACAGGGATCGATTTGGATATTTCTAGCTCCAGTTATAAATTTTCTTGTGAAATAATATAAAGTTGTCAAAGTAGCACGCAAATGAAGAAACTTTCAAATCGATGGAGCAATGTAAAAATCAAATAAAAAAGTTGGGGACCAAAATTGTAATTTTAAGAAAGCTATGGCACATGGAGACAATGGCATATGCAGACTAGGCACGTCAATTTTCACCCATGCATGGGGATCCCCGCGGGGACTGTTTCGAATGAGGCCCCACGGGAGTGAAATTTTTCCCTACAGGGACGGGAATGAGGACGAGGGAGGAAATCCCCCTGTAGGCAATTCAGGGATGGGAAAAGAGACCGTACTTCCTTCCCCGCATAAATGATCTAAATACTCTTAATATATATTGCACTATATTATAATTATGTATTTTTTTGTCTTTTTAAATCTATATTTTTTAAAAATTAATATGCAATTTTTAAAGAAAATAAAGACACTCTTTTTGGTCTTTTTGACTTATTGATAAGATGTTTAGAACTCATAAGTAACTAATCACATTTCCTAGAAAATAATATTGAGCATAATTGAACTTGTAATAACTTTAAATTTAAGATTTTTTTCAAATTTATTGGATTATAGTTATTTTTTTGAAATTTTTTATGAATTCGGGATCTGCAGAAATTTGCGGGGATGAGGACGGAAAAGGAAAATCCCCCACAGCTGGAAGTGGGAACAAGAACCGGGGAAAGATGGGGGGCGGAAACAAAAAATGGGAAAGTATTTCCCGTCCTGCCTCGCTCCGCCCCGCCCCGTCCCGTTGAGATAGCTAATGCAGACACTTTGGGGGCCATTCATATATATATATATATATAGGGGGAAAATGATGCGTAAGGTTTTCTGACAATTTAGAAGCATCCAACGGCGGCAATTTAATATTAAAAGCGGCTCTGATTTTTTTTGGGGTTCAATTATATATATATGTATATATATATATATATATATATATATTTAGATTCTAATAATTTTGTGCTCATAATAAATAATTTTTATTATTCTTTCTTATTTTCTATTTCAATACTTTTATAAGTTTTATTTAATTATTTAATTTAATCGTTCTCCAATTATAGTGTTCTTTTTATTTATCATTCTTGATTATATATTTTTCATTTCTATTCATTTTTTATTGATATATTTTTTTTAAATATTATTGACCTGATTTATTTTAATATGAGTAACTAATTTTTAGGTTTGTCCCTGGTATGATGAAGCTGTTTGATGTAAATATTAAATTTATATAACCAAAATAAATTATTAGATTTTTCATAAAACTATAATGTTAGAATAAAAATTCTATTTTTCAAAGTTATGTTGGGTCTAATGGATATCTCGGATTGACAAACCGATTGAGTTAGTTGAAAAACTAAATTTTTATGGAGATGGAGTTGAAAACTATATATATTATTAATTATAGGATTTTTAATGTGTCTAGTTGGACTATGAATCGCTTATACATATTTATAGTGTCTAACAATCATCCGATAACACTCTAAATTGAAATAAATTAGATTAAGCACATTAGTGAATTAATAATTAATTTATGGAGGTAGTTATTATACACGGCGTTTAATACATATGATTTGATATACGAAACTACACTGGATAATACTATAAGTATGTCAATTTTATTTATTATTTTTATCTCACTTCTTTAATTTAAATTTTAAAATTCCCAAAATCCTATAAATTTTTCATGTTTTAATAGTATAAGTAATTTAAATAATTGTTAATTGGAGTTGAAATTGATTAAGCAGATTAAACTTAGTAAGTTGGTTTGAGAAATTAAGTGGGATTCAATACTCGGTCTTACCGAGAAAATTACAATCGTCCGTAATATACTTGCTAGATAATCTTTCTGTACGAACCTAGGAATTGATAGTTCAAAAAATATTACGTTTAGCAAGCTCGTGGCAGCTACCTCATGGCTCAGGATGTAGTAGGTACATAGTTACACTTATGTCACACTTTCAAAAAAATTATAGTTGAAATAAAATATTTGGTATCAAATTCATTTGACGATGGCTGTATAAAGTTAAAAAAAAGGGAATAGCATCACAATGAAGTCCTAATCTAAAAAAAAGCAGAGATATGACAATTAGTATACGCAATTGACTTAATTGGGTTGAGCCTTAATATGAAACCTATTGAGTGAACTTTGAAATTCAGATAAACATTGAAATTAATAAAAATAGATAACCCTTTGCCAAATCCTCTTTTTCGAGAACAAAGATAAAAAGAAAATAAAAAAGAGGAATATGCGTATAGACTATATGAAAGCTATTTCAACAGATGGAGTTGATCGCGTTAGTGGAGGGATCATCTTTTCATCATCAAAACTTCTGAAAGAATAAAAGATGAACGTAAATGCATGTCATAGTCATCTCTTATGCTAACCGTAAAATTATGGGAGTCGCATTGTTACTAGTTGTAGTGAATTTGTTCCATCATTTAGTCTGTATTTAAGTTGCAGTCCAATATATTATTCATTATGAAAATCAAACAAGACTGTGAGAGACTTCTCAAGTATTTTTTAATAATACTTTTATTAAAATTTGTTGGAAGACAGACTCATAGTACTCTTTCGGTTTACTTTACATACTAAATCCGTTACTATATTCAAAATACTAGTGGATACTAATTCCACGTTGTACAAATACATAAAACGGCCAACAATGCTGCTAATTAAACCATGGGTAAATCTCCCACACCCTAAACTTTTACATACAAAAAAAATAAGAGCAATTTCTTAATTAAATTAGTACTTTTGAAAGCTTAACCAAAGATGATGTTTTTCTAAACCGCTTCTCAAAATTGCTTTTGAAAATTTTAATTTTTAATGTTCAGTAAATAAATTCTAAAAATTATTTTGACAAATAGCATAATATTCAGTAAAATGATAATTTTATTGTAAAAAAAAAAAAAAATTAAGTACGTATGGCGAATGTTATAAATGTAACTGAAGTATTTCTTAGTAATTGATGATTAAAAAAGTAGAAATAACAGTTAAAAATACCCCTAAGGCTGTTTCTAAAAACCCACTTAGAAAAACGGATATAAATTACTAAAATTATGTAGTTTAAAATTTACAAAATAACTTAAGTTATAAGATTCAAAAACAAATATATATATATATAAAGTAAAACAAATCAAGTGAAAAACACCCATACCAAATTAGCCCTAAGTCTTTTGTTCATCCTACTTGTGAAGATCAGATAATACCTTTTGTTGTGCTTTGTACATAGCAAATCTCATAGTTATATTGAACCGGACACCAATATGAAGCTCATGTAAATTAAAACTAGAATATAATTATTTTTGTCCTTTTAAAATTAAAAACAAATCCAAACCGCATCATGCATGCCTTGAACCGTTTGAGAGAGGGAACAATTAATAAGTTTGAACTTTACTCAACTCTTTCTCAATGAATTTATCTTGACGTTAAAGGGATAATCATCTTCAATGCAAATACACACACACACACACACATATATATATATGAGGTCAAAGGTGTAATGGGTGAGAAGCGGACAAGAGACTCTTACCCGGTATTTAGTTATGTTTTATGGTTCCTATCATAAACCAAAATATTTTGAAGAGAACATTGCTATTAAGATTTCAGAAGATTTTGACAATTAGATTAGTTTTAATAACGCACTACGAGGTTAATTATTATTTAATAAATGCACAGCCTCTGGGCCTTGAGATACACGCCATCTAGGATTCTGAAAGCTTAAATTTACTATACAAGGCATTATCATACAAACTGAATACGATACATAAATTAGAAATAACAAGTGACTATTAAAAAATTATATGGTAGATCAAGTTTAACTAACAATTTTTATTCCCCTCTGCATGTTTCTCCCACCGCAACACATTTCACCTAGGGATTGCTTCTTGCAACTTTTAAATTCCAGATTTTTTATTTTTACAAATGTGGATTGGACTTTGGTGCTCAACTTAAATAAAATTTTTTGGTATTCTGACCAAAAATCAAAAAATAAAATAAAAATTATAAGGTTTAAGCCAAAATCATCTGCCTTTCTTCTTGCTCCGAAAATTTACTTTTTTATGGCTTAAAAGCAACCAACAAATCCTCAGATTATGCGAGAAAATTTAAATTGAAAGAAAATTACCATTTAAATTTAAAATAAAAAAATAATGCATGGAGAAACCCTCTATGATGTTATCAAAATATTTTAAGAAGTAAAATAGCACAGCCAACAGCCAAGCAAACCCAAGTGATGTAGAGAAGTATTGCAATTCATTTAATTCAAGATAAGGATTTGTTTTCTCAAGGCTTCACTTAGACTTCAGAAAAAGACGCTCACAGATGAACGAATAAAACACCAGTAGACTTGATCATCAACTTCCCAAACCGAGGGAAAGGATGTAGGAAAATACATAAATTGCATAAATTAATGCATAACGTCAATAACAAAAAGGTAAAACAGGAGCAGAGAGACATGGTTATAAGAAATATCTTACAATGAGGTCTCACTGATAAATCATATAACTGGAAACAAATGTACACGCAAGCAAACAACAGATCTCACACTATAGAAGTTCTATCAAAAACTACGCAAACAAATAACAAATAATTCTATTCCGACCACCTGTCAAAAACTATGTAGGCCAACTATTCTTCAAGTACCTCAATCAGCAGACAGATTATCATACTGCCAGGGGTTGAACTCAGTTGATTTCACATCATCACCATCAGCAGTTGTGGAGCTATCCACAGCGGCTCTAAGTTCAGTGTATTTGCCATTGAACTGGTAGACTTCCAAATCTCCCCAAGGAGTTGGCTTAATCTCGTTCGTCAGATCAAACCATCGAGGCGTAAACTGGTGACCCTTAGCCTCTCGTTCCCTCTTTTCAGATCTCTGCCGCTCCTCCAGACTACAAACAATGAACATTACAGAGAGCAGACAGTCTTACATAAGGTGACCAAAAAATTTGCACAAGCAATGATGAGAGAAAGAAAGACTTGAATTCTCTCTCATCATTTCGAAAGGTACCTAGGTATTATTTCCACAAAAAGATGAGGCAAGTAAGCTTTTGGCCAGCAGAAAATCGATCACTGCCGAGGCACCTTTGTATCATTGAAGAGTTAATATATGTTTTCTTTCTAATAACAAGCCTCAAAAGATGTTATATAGTGGCTAACTTTATCCAAATATTTCCTTTGAATAGAAGAATGCTTTGAACTAATCTACATAAATACACGTCAACAATAAAGTTTTAGAGAGAAAAATGAGCGGCTGAGACCTGCTTTTTTCTGCACCAGCTTTAGAGAGATCACCCTTCTCAAGGGCCCATCTATCAGGACGTAGACGAGAATCAGATGCCAATAACTTCTTAGGAGCAGTTTCAAAACTGTTTATCTTATGAGCAAAATGTGTATATTGAAACTTGTCATTCTCTGGAGTAGGAGCAACCCGCCAAACCTGCATAAATTTATCTTAACTTCTAGTGCTTCAAATATAACTACAGCAATTGAGGCCAGGAAAAGAAAGAAAAAAGGAACTGTTTATTTCTGAAATTCTACTCCATAATTTTCATGACCTTAAATGTGGATTCTCCGGACAGCATTGACAGAAATATTAAATACAAGGCACGTATCAACAGTTAGGTGTTACTAATTTGCAAAACTTTATGCGCAAAATATGATAAGCCGTCATCTCAGAAGCAAAGAAAGGTGCAACGTAACTGTCACAATAGTCGTAAGATAAGGACTCAGTTCCCCAAGGCCCTAATGCATCACAGAGGGATGGAAATCTAAGGAGTCCAGAAAATAACCTCTTTTAGTTCTGTGCCAGCAAGAGGTTCTCCTTCCAAGTCACACGGTTGATAACTCATAAACTCATTCCATTTTCCAGTCATCAATATCTTGGGTTCCTCTGCCGCATTATATACGTATCCATCAACTTCATAACGACCAGCCCTGCACCAAAACTCAAATATTCAAATGCCAGCAACAGCTACAGACAAATCAATTTCTCGTTGCGCATATGCTCCTATAATAAGACACGTCTTCGTGCATAAAGTACAACCAAGCCCACAGTGCATTTCAAGTAAAGCAATTACAAGGGCAGAAAAGAGAGTTCAACAATAAAAGGTCATATGGATTCTTAAGTTCAATTGGAAGGTAGAAGTGCCATTTAATAGGAGGTGTAGGGTAAATCTGTGGACAAATTCTCATTCTGATGTGGAAGCAATCACAAGGAGGTGGTATCATGAAACACGTGAACATATAAACAAAAGAAGGAAAGATGCTAACAAGGATCACTAGGACTATCAGAAAACCCATGGTTCAAGAGTGTGAAATGCTATAGTTTTCTGTTTACCATCAATAAACAACATGAAAATAAAAAAGAACCAAACAATATCCTCCCTTTGACAACTGAAGCATTCACACAAAACTTCAAATATGTCACCCACATTCTATCCAACGAGTTCTCATTCCAGAAAGTAAAACATAAGTGAAATCAACTATTTAAAATGTAATAATAATTGCAGCAGGCAATCAGAGAAAGTAGAAACAGAAACATCAATGCTTACCCGAACCAACCACAAGGTTGAAAGTAAAGGATAACTTTATCCCCAGTAGTCAAATTTGACATGACCATTTCCCCAGGTGAATCAACCCAAGTTCGTCCAAAGATCAAATTGTTAACCTTGGTTGGAGGAGGAACCAAATCGAGGACTACACCGTCTCTCTTCAGAGTTACACGTGTTCTGCATACAACATAGATAGGCATTAAGACCATAAGCTTAAAATACTGGACTTATTATGAGGGGATATAACAAGACATTCAGTATCAAATGCAGCATGTTGAAAGCAGTATAAAACAAAATTTTATTCCATGATCCATTAAAGGCGAAAAAACAGTCATTGAAAAGAAGCACTGATGCATAAGGAATCTATTAGTAGGCATTTCCCTTATTTTAAACCACCAGTCTATTTGAACTTTTATATAATGGAAGTGAACAAACAAAGTTTTTCTTGACCAAAAAGTTGAAAGGGACGGAACGAGAAAAGCTGACAAATAACAAAAGGTTATGTCCACACAAGTAGGGGTGTAAATGAACAAAACCATTCGAGAGTAGCTCGCTACAGGCTTGGGCTCAGGCTCGGCTCGTTTAGAAAAAGAGCCGATAGAGAGCCAAGTTTTAAGGCTCGTTTATCAAAAGAGCCGAGCTTGAGCTATATATAGCTCGGTTCATTAGCTTTAGCTCTGGAGCTAAGCTCGTTTATTATGTGTGTGTGTGTATATATATATATATATTAATTTATATATATGTATTTAGGTATACATAAGCAATTTAGGCATACAACCACAAGCATATCTCATTTATCCCATATCAACAAAGGGAGCAGATTCCTTATTACTTTTCTCTTTAAAAGTCTCTAGCTCAGCAGATATAACCCAGTATAAGTTTTACTATTACTAAAAGAGTTGGCTCGCGGGTTAGCTCCAACTCTCAATACTAAGAAAGAGCTGGAGCTTGAGTTGGATGGTTTATGCTCGTGGAATGCCGAGCTCGAGCTCGACCTCACTAACATAGCAGGCAAGCCGAGCCTGAACAACACCAAACTCGGCTCGGCTTGGCTCGACTTGTTTACACCCCTACGCACAAGCAATCAAAGAAAATATTTCACTTCACTGGTTTCTTTACATTGAGTATCATCATCTGCATTATAAAATCATACTGATAAATTGCTAACCTTCCAACAGGGTAAACGTCAACAGAGTTTCCAAGAAACTTGGTTTTCAGCTTTGACGTCACATCGTAAGTAAAATGCTCATTTTCAGCATGTCCAGCACTCATTGGAGGATGATGACTCACCTGTGTCAATCATATATATGATGCCTTCATTTAAGAAAACATGCAATCGAATCTTTATAATAAATCAAAGGAGAACAAGAGTTGAATAGAACCAGAAGTAGATAAGAAAAATAGCCCAAACAAAAAACAAAAATTTTCTTTTCTAAAGACTCATGGCTCAGAGAGAGTAGAAACAGGCAAGTTAAGAACCATGATTTACCTGCTCAGAAATAAATGTGATGCCACCATGATTAACCATTTCATATGTCTCACCAAGAATGGGGTTGAAAGGCTTCCATGTACGTTGGTAAGCATAATAAACAGATATTGCCCATGAAGCTGCAAAAATCACATAGTTCATAAACACCAGATTAAATATCTAATTCTGTTTCAGGTGTATTGACCGCCAAAATTGAAGTTCCATATGAGAAATACTTACTGGCATACGCCAACCGCAAGTAAGGATCTTCACATTCATCTGCCTGGTCTAAAAGGTAGGTGTATTCCATTAGCTGTCACATCAAGCCACACAACATTAGAAGCATAAGATCAAAAAAGTCGATAGCAAATGAACATTCAAACCATACAGAGAAGATAACCAACCTCTGCCATTTTTTGAAGCATCGTCATTGGCTCAAATATGATGACTGGAAGAGTCACCATTGACGTGATATCAGCACCAATGTATTTTTGCATCATCTTCCAATGACTATCCCTATCCTTCAGGGCGGAAAATAATTCATTATCAAGACAGAAATAAAAAAAGGGTAATACATAAGTTAAGCCAAAAAGAAAAAAAAAAGAAAAAACAAGGGAGATAGACAAAGGAAGAGCTCTTAATTGTTGTGCCTCTTCTCTCTATATGAAGGCAGACAACAATGGCAGCTACACTACATGGAAAAGAAAAAGGGCAAAGAATAACATGGCAGCTCAGAGGCAAACCCACGAGAAGTGAGACAAGCAGAGAAAATTACATATATACCTTTAAAATACATTATCTTCCATGGCAACAAATCCCAAAATTAAGACTAACAGTTTCATTGAAAACAATTAAGCAAAAATAATAATATCATGGTATCACCAACCTCCTGTTTCCACCTTCCTCTCTGAGCTTCTTCTTCAGCATCCTCTTTTCCACCTTCTGGATTGATAACTTCCATACCCTCGTACCCAAGCAATCTGAGACAAGGAGAAGAAACATAGGTATTAATCACAAGCCGGATTCTCAACCGCACACTAACCGATTATCAACTACACAGTAAAACATTGATTTTTGCTAAAAAAGAAACACAGGCTTAAGGGACTAAAAATCAGGTCATGGATACAAAGTTACAAAGGGAAAAATGAAAAGACAATTTTAATAGAATCAATCAAGTGATTCAAGTCCATAAAACTGCAACATAGACAGGGAAAAAACAAAACAGTCCACCTATGATGTCAATATCATTGGACAAAAACTTAAGGTTTAAGCATGATGCAAGTCAAGCAAGACTGTGACTCATGCTTTATTCATCCGATAATCAAAGGCATAAAATATTTCTATATCATCTAAGTTATGGCTGAACGAATGAAAGGGAATTGCAAACATATAATCTCAAACTGGAAAGCTTGAATCAAAATTTATACTATCAAACTTAAATTTCTAACGATATTATTGATCGCAAACATCCGTCGCATTATCTATTTTTTAAATGAAGAAATATAAATGAGTTACGAAATTCTTAAGATTATATTTCTATGTGAAGATTATTACTAGATGGGTATCCTCTTCCTAAACTATTCAAGTTGGGATCGTATGGACTTGTTTGAGATGGTTCCTTACGCGTCCATTATGTGTCCGACTCTACAAATACAATAAAATGAGACATTTGAACCTATATCCAAATGTCTCCTGAGACAGGGGTGATGATGTTTCTTTAATAAGAGGTTGCAGGTATCCACTATTTTTTCTCCACTGGCGCTATTGCTTAGCAGTTCACGTCTCACAATGAAGGAAAACCACGTGTTGACACGGCCTGTGTGGGTTGCCATGCATCAGTCCAAAGGGCTTAAAATGGGCTTTGCCTTTGAGCACAAGGTTCACTCACACCTCCACAGGCATTTTTTCTAAGTTTGGCCGTGTCCAATAAGCTATCATGCCTAGCTACCTCAGATGCTTTATCAATCATATCCTCTGACGTTTCAAAAAGTTATTTGAACCCATGTTCTCGTGATTTAGTAAGATTGAAAATGAGCCGAGCCAAAATCTCGTTTGGTTTTACAAATCCTACTTCTATGTTCAACTCGTTGGCAGATGTCGAATCGGTTCATTTACACCCCTAGATCTAGTCGGATAATAAATTTGTTCAAGGTACAAACAATGATTGATCTATTGCGTTAGTATTTTATGACACCAATAAAAAGAAGCAGACATTAGTTCGATCGAATATTAATTCCCAAAACTTGTATAATTGATGACATAATAAGCATGCAGATCAATATTCAAACTCTGTAAAGACTTTTTACGAACCAAGCTCATACAAAAAAAATCAAAATAAAGGGAATTGATCACAATGATCCTATATATATGCATGCATATTCACAAAATCAATCATGCTCATATAACAAAATCAGTATGAAGAGGCAATGATCGCAATCATCCTACATACATACACGCATATATACAAAACCAATCAAGCTCATGTAAAAAAATCAGTCTAAAGAGGCACTGATCGCAATCATCGTATATATATACATGTGTATATACAAAATCAATCATGCTCGTGAGACAAAATCAGTACAAAGAGGCACTGATCACAATCATCCTATACACACGCACACAGATATACGCGTGTATACAAAATCAATCAAGCTCATACAACAAAATCAACATAAAGAGGCGTTCATCACAAATCACAATCATCCTATATATACATACATATATATACAAGAGAGAGAGGCATACCCGTTGACGGATCTCTGGAACAAGGAGAAACCGGAGCTCATGGCGGCGAAGAAACCCTTGCTCTCATTCTTCTTCGGATCACTCATCTTTCCCAAACCCTAGCTTGATCGAAAATCCTATAATCAATTCGATTGTTTATTAATTAATAATAATAAATAAAGCGTAGAATAATTTCCAGAGAAAAAAAGAAAAAAAGGTTGCGGAGGAGAATTTGAAGATCTGGAAATGGAAATAAAGAGGAAACAGTTATGAGAGAGAGAAAATTATTATTATTATTATTATTATTATTATTTTATAATCACAGAGAGAGAGAGAGAGA
>MKEJ01004493.1:0-10691 GCA_001753735.1 Embelia ribes | reverse complement strand
CAATTTTAAAAATAATATTTTTACATAAATACTAATAAAATTATAATTATTTATTTATTTAAATAGAACATTAATTTTTTACACTTAAGTTTTAGTTTATATATCATATTTAGTAGTTTTAAGATTAATTCTTATTTTTAAATATTAAATTTGAAATAATTATTTAAGTATTTTAAACATTTATATTATATTACATTTTTAATTAATTATATTAATTTAGTGATTGAAGAGAGAATATGTTAATTTTTTTAATATAATAGTATAATAATGTGACATGAGAGATAATACATTAATTTTATATATTTAAATAATAAATAGCAATTTCTTAGATTTGAAAAATCACACTAAATATTCGAAACGAAATTAAAAAGTAATATTACCTACCTTTTTATTATCTAAAGTAGTGAAGAAACCTTTATAGAGAGAAGCCGGTGTAAATGCTCTAACTCAAACACTCTCAAACAATAAATATTAAATTATTATATTATTTATTCCTTCTAAATGGTTTGACTAAACAAGTAATTTAAGATAATTTCAATTTTAAATTTTAAATTTTAAATCAAAGAAAAGCCACCAATTTTATCCATATTAATTCTTGACTTAATTTTACCACTAATATGTAAAAAAAAATAAACAATGATAATCTACTTTATTTTCTAACGATCGCATGTTCTAAAATGAAAATATCTAGTTAATTTTTTATATTCCAATTTAAAAAATTACTCCAATTATTTATGGACGAAAGATTTTTATTTTTTTTTTTTTGTCCCATATCTCACATTCAATTTTCCATTTACTATGTTCATTAATAATAGTATACGAAAAGAAAATCATTAATAGAAACTATATTGACACATGTTATATCATGTGAGCTAATAATTTACACGATTTTTGCTAAGTTAATGATTTACCTTAATAAATTACATGGATTTATTGTTCCTCAGCCTCTTTAGAAGGAAGAGGGGGCTCAAAAGTGGAGAAAAGTCTAAAAGCTGAAATCACAGCTAAAATTAAGAAGCAAAAAAGTGCAAAAGCATGGAGGATTAGAGCTATCTTCATTTTGGTGCAAAAATTGCCATAAGAGGTGCAAGCTTCACTCCAAGTCACTTTCCTAGCCCCATTATATGCCAAATATGTAATTTCTGTCACTGCAGCCATTGATGTCACCATTAAATAAGTTACAACCTGCCCAAAAAATTGAAAATTTATAAGATATATCACATTCAAAGGAAACAATTTGCACACAAAAAATTCATTTCGTTTGAGATCTATTTTTTGAAAAATTTACGTTAATGAGCCGACTTGATGTTTCATTTTGTTCAATTTCGTCTCCCTTAATTTCTTGAGATATATTATTCAGGAACTTGCTTTCCAGACATATTATTCAGAAAATCACAAAAATAGGAAATATATCATACTTAATCACTTTTTTACAATATTAATATTATTAAATTAAGGACAAAGCTAAAAAAATTACTAAAAAGAACTATTACATTCCCATAATTTTGAAAACCCACTAAATATCAAATATTTTAGTGGAAAAATAATATTATGCATCCGACATGATAATTTTCTAATCCCTATAATAATTTATATATGACATCAATGCTCCTATTTTAAATTCTTGGTTCCGCCTTCTATATTAAATAATATCACTAAAATATTTAATCTAAAAAAATAATTTACTTCTGTAATTATATATCTTTCATTATTATAATTAAATAAAATTTAAAATACTTCAGTAGTTATTTCTTAATTATTTATCACATCGCTAATTTATTTTTTTCTTAAATTACCACTTATCCTCTTCATGCTGCATCCACCAATGTTTAAAATCTAAGTATCTAATTTCTGCCACAGCAGCCTTTGAATTCACCATTTTTATTTTTTTTATTTTATTACTATATATATATTTTTATAATCCATTAAAGTCACCATTAAATAGTTACACCGACCCAAAACCATAAACTTTATGAGCAGCTCCTATATTCTCAGAGGAGAAATTACAAAATAACCCTCAATTGTGTTCTTAATTCCTGATTTGGTCCAACGTTTTACAATTGTAACACTGCAGCACCCTTTTTCCACTTTCGATTGCAATCAAACCCTCTTCTTTTGTACTTCTATCGTTTATGCTATGTTTGGAGCAATGATTTTCTAATGGAGAAATTATGGAACAGAAAATTCTCAGGAAAAAGAATGCTACTACATATGGAAAATATTCTATTTTCTTTTATTTCTCTAAGATAAATTCACACAAATTTTCATAAATTTTAAACATGTTGAATTGGCCTAATTTTGCAGTTTTATTTGGTGCAAAAGAAGCAAGTTTTTTTCTTTAGTCTATTCTTTTAGTAATGGTGAAACTTTATTAAAAATAGCTAAAAGTAGAATAAGGAATTCTTTTAGCATACCGTTTTACACATAAATAATAATAAATAGCAAAAATGATACCGTGCCATATTAGTTCCTCAAATATATGAAGTTAAAAGTTATACTTCAAATAACTCCATCTTAAATCTACAGATATAACATTGGTTTCAAAGAATAAAATTGGATCCAATTTAATAAAACATACACAATAAATTTAACACTAAAATTTTACCTGATCCGAGACAAAGAAAAACCAAGCTTTATTTGCCAAGCTTTTGAAGCATGTGGAAGCTGCACCAAAAAGAGCATACCCACCACACATGCCACTAATGCAAATCATGTACCTAGCCACCAAAAAATATATTCATAAAAAAAAGAAATCAATAAGAGAAAAAAAATTTATTTTTGTTTCCTTTTATTCGTATGGTTTCTGCGGATAACCATAAAAAATATAATTTTAAAAAATTATTTCCTAATTTTTTTAAAAATTTCCAGAAACACTATCCAGTTACTTTTTGTAACGGCCCACTCTTTTATGTAGAGATTATTACAAAATAGTCCCCATACTTTCAACAAAATTTCTATTTGCTACCTGTTGTTTCAGTTGAGCACTAATAGTTGGCAACGTTTTGAATTTGGGACATGATCGGTCCATATTGTGAGTGGAATATACTAATTGAAAATCTTTTAAGGTTATTATTATAATTATAAAAAGGTTCTGAAAAAAAAAAATCAAATATGTGACTTTTAAACATGGGACCAAATCAGTCACCTCTTTAAATAGGGACTATTAACCAAATCGAGTTTCTATTAAATTATGGCGGCCGCAGGGTAATTCACTCTTTTATTTATGCAGTTTCCAGAAACTATTTGTGGACAAATTTGAAATATAAAGAAAATAAAAAAAACTCCCAAAATTTCATTGATTTCATTTCCCAAATCTGTTATAAAGCAATAATTGTACCTCTAAAAACACAAACTGAAAATTATGAAAACACAAAAAATTCCTTGTATATATATATATATATATATATATATATATAAATGAATGGACTTACTTGAGACCAAGTATATTGGAATACTCTAATTTCCCATAGGTGGGGTTGTCCTGTTTGTTAGTGACTGTGAGCCATATAGATGAAACACTTAGAGGAACCACAAATAATCTGAGAGACAAATCTATGAGCTTGATTGTGGGCACATTTTCATCTACTAGATTTCTCATTTTTCAGAGAAAATTAAATAATTGGAGAAAAAAAAAAAGAAAAAAAGCACAATTTCAAAGGAGAGAGAGGAGAGATGGGCAAAGATTTGCTTTTTTGGCCTCAAAAGAATTGTTCACGGGTTGTGCATATTTATGTATGTGTGTATCGGTGAACTACACAAGTGGTCCCTGTAGTTTCAAGTGTATTCCTTTTTGGTTCTCATTACTTTAACTGTAGATGCAATTCATAAATTTCGAAAAACAAATTAAAGTGCTCCCTTGTAGGCCTCTGGCATCTAAGGCCCCATTTGGTTACATCATTACATGTGATGTTTTTCAACTTTTGAATGTTCCAATTTCAAACTTTTATAACTAGGCTTTCTGTCTAAGAATATTTGTTTGGTTCCGTTTTGTATTAAATAAATTTCGTACCATAAAAACTTAGGCTTGTTTTTATTATTTCGTATAAGTTTTAGATTTTTAATTTTTTAAGTTAAAAATTATACAGTATTTAGCTATCTACTATTTAAATTGAACTTATTTAATATTTTGACGTAAATAAGTTAAAAAATTTAAGTTGGATTAATCTAACCTTTAAAATAATAAAAAATAAACTAGCTTATTTGCTTAAAAGTAAAAAATAAAAAATCTTAAAAACTCAAAAGACTTGGTCATTTGGTGCAAAACGTGTATTTTAAGCTCCTAATTTCCTATAATCAAAGAAAATCATTTTAGTAGATTAGAAAGATAAAAAGTACCGACAATTAAAGTGAAAACCAAATAGTCTTTCAATTTCAAAAATTAAAAACTGAGAACTAATCATCAATCAAACAAGGCCATTAGATGAAAAGTTATCATAGGGCGGTTGAAACACCATAAATTCTCGCAAAATAAGACACGTTTTGCTCACTTGATGCTTTGTTTTTTAGGTGGATGAGAACATTTACATTCCTTAATCGAAATCAATTAGTATTCTTTTTTCCCTTTCTTGTAAGGAAGAGAGAAAATTGTTGTAGTGAAATTATGGTACCAAAAACAAAATCAGTTTATTGTTTTGCTCCGAACTAGATAGCAAGGGTTAACTATCTAAAACCGTTTGAACGATCATTACATTATCAGTGTCCCCCCTACTTGAACTATCGAAACAGGTTTATATCTAGGTGAGGGGACCTTATAATAAGTTTTAATGTTCAAAGTTTAAAAGATTTATTTCTTATAGATTTTGCTAAGAATACCTAATTCCATAGCTTAAGGGGTTAATTGTACTATCTTATAGTTGAAGGACATGATTGGTAATTATTTATAATGGAAGGGGCTCTAAGTAAATAATCATGATAATGACTTTCAACTAAAGAAAAAAATTAGGGCAATTTTAAGGATACTGTACAAACGGTTAAAGACATTATCTACAACTTGAATAAAAAAATTACTAAAGGCACCACACATATAATTCTTTAAATATAATTTAATCAATTCTTAAATAATATGAAAAGTTACATAATTGCCCTTCATATAAAAAACATAACTTATTATTTTATTTTTATCATGCTAACATCCTCAATCTCTAAATCTCTATCTCCTTATTCCTTCAACCTCCACCCAACAACTACTTGCGCCATCCTGCCACCCCCCACCATGGCATGCGGTATGCCCAGCCCCCATCAGAACCTTGCCATCCGCACCACCACACCATCCTCACCGCCACACAACTCCCATCTCACGTGCATAATCGCAAAATGTGAACTTCAAGTTACATTCGAAAAATACATAAATGAATATCTCTAATGACATTCGATTGCCAGAGAATTGAATATCTTCAGTGACATTCAATGACCAGAAAGTTGAATATCTCTAATGACATTGGACGACCAGGAAATTGAATGTCTCTAGTGACATTTGTAATCTCAAATTGCGAATGTGATCATGAGAACACATTGATTTTTTGAAACTTACATTCGATGTCCAAAGTCCAGAATATCTTAAGTGACATTCGGCTCCCTAGATTGCGAATATGATATTGAGAATACTGATTTTTTTTAACTTACATTCGATATCCAGAGTCACGAATGTCTTTGGTGACATTCGGTTTCCCAGATTGTGAATGTGATGAGACTCATTCGATCTCTAAATGAACGAATATATCACGTCGGTATTGAAAATTAGGATTTATCGAAATTTATTAATATAGTCAAAAGATGGATCTATTGATATTCAAATATGCTATAATCTTATCCAATAATAATAATATACAAGTATTTTTTTTAAAAAAATTGAGTATATTGATTGGATTGAAAATTAGTTTTTGGGTTTTGAAGAGATAGAGAAAAGTAGTGTGAGAGAGAGAGATGGAGAAGGTAGAAGATGATGATGAGATATTTGATATTTAAGATTAAGTTTAAAATGATGAATATTAATAGAGAATAATAGATGAAATAGATGAAGGTGAAGAGTGAGTGTTGAAAATAAATAGTGACGAAGTTTAAGTGATTGAAAGAAATGGGCATTATCAAACACTATTGTGGTGCCAAAATTTTTTTTTATCTATTTTATTTGTAGTGCCTTTGAAATAAAATAATTTTTAATAGCGTAATAACCGAAATAAAGTAGTACCTATAGCCATTTTACTGATGCAAATAGAATTAGCTTAAATTTACGAGAGTAGTTTTTATACTACTCAATTTGCACCAAAATGAGTGATTACCATTTACATACATATTATCTCATTAGTGCAACACCTATAGTGAGAACTGACCAGACACATATTTACAACCTTTTTTTTATCTTTAACAAAAGGTGATCTATTAAACAATTCATACAAAATTAAGTTTAATTCTTGAACTTAATTTTAATTCTTAACCTTAATTTTTTTGGACCAATCCCAAAATTGCCTTCTTATGGCTGGACCGAACAACACAATTTTTTTTAAGTAAATAGATAAATCTAATAAGGCCTGCTTGGCGTGGATTTTTCGTACAATTTTGCTAATGGTTCTATCTAGTAAGATTTATTATTATTTATTCTAATTACATCGTTTCTAATTATTAACTGTTCAATTCTTCAAGCTTTCCTATCTTGTTTATATTTTTATCTTGTTTGTTTAGTGCAATCATAAAGTAGTTAAGTTTGTTTAAGCTTTTCTAGTTACTTCAATTCATCTTCTTTTTAGTTGAGTTAAAAAATAGAGTACTAATTGCAAGTTCTTATTATTTAGATTACTTGGTACTTAGTTTTCTTACCGGATTTTTCGATTGCCAAAAAGGTACGACATGAGAACGGATCAACAATTATACTAGAAAGTAGAAACAACCCAATTATAAAACGATGCAGGAAACCAATTTATTATTATTTTTTAATATTCTAATCAATTTAATTCATTATTCATATTGATCTATGATTTTCTTAAAAATGTATAATCATAATTTACTCTTATGTTAATAACAAGACAATTTTTCCTTGTATATTTGATAACATGTAATAACACACAACACAATGCAATTTTTACGAAGTGCAAAAAAATTATTTGAGAACCGTACAATATTTGTAATTAACAATTCAACCAAAGTAGGCATTTGAACATAATTACGTATCAAAAACTCTATACGGTGCCCTAAAATCAAAATTTCATACACTTTAAACGCTGAGAAAAGTAACCTTCTGAAGAAGTCCAAATTCACAGAGTAAGTCCCCCCCCTTTAACAGAACCTCGGCAGCACTCGCAAACGGATCACGGAACGCACTCGTGACCCAATTCCCATGGAGAAACTTCTCCTTGGAAGCCACTTTTCCCTGCAGCCGAATCGCCCTGAGCGTGGTCCCCACAAGAACCGACCCATCCCCAAGTTCTAGTTGCCGCACGTACGACAACCTCATTTCTAGATATGGGGCGACCGTCCTCTTGGAAGAGCACGAAACGGATGGCTGCATGGCCCTCAGGTCCTTAAGCTGATCCCTGCCTATACGCAACACACCCTGCCAGGACTCATCGTTGACGATTACTGTCTCCAGAGCCTTATGCTCCGCAATCATTGGCTGAGTTCGTGAGGGTACCACATGTTTGGTGTGGAATTTAAAACGTCACTTCGTTTCTTTAAGTCCTTCATTTCCTCTTTCTTTTTTTTTTTTTTTGTGTGTGTGTGTGTGTTTTGAGACTTAAACTTATACATTTTCTATATTTACCTGAGGTGGGCTGGGTATTACCTGGGCACATCACATGGGTTCGTTTCCTAAACTAGTTATTGCTTCTCTTTTAAAACTTTTCACTTGTGGATCATCCATACATATATCTTATGCTATCCAAACAACATATAAGTCATGTCATATAGTACCATACACCATTTGTATTGAACGTTATTTGCTACAAGTTTCATACTAAGTTAGTATACGCACGAATTGATCCACAATGGTATGCGTTGCAACTCATAAGACATTGGCGCAAAGGTATACGGAAACATGTAATTGTTTTAATAGTTTTTTTTTTCAAATTCATAAACTCATACATCAATTGTATATATGTGTGTGTGTCTGTGTGTGTATATATAGGGAGAGGGAATACTACCCAAACGACATAGGAGTCGTATGATTTGTATGACGTATCACGTTATTCGATATGCTACCGGTATTAAACGACACAAATCGATACTAAGTTGCAACACACACGGAATTGCTCAATGATGATATGTACCACAAAAAGTATAATATTAACACAACTTGAGTGAACTTTGCACAATAAATATTGTATCGTCTAACAAAGGAATCTATCTACGACTGAAAAATTTATGAAGACTTGAATACCTAACGGATAAATATTACAATTTTAGACTTAAAAGAGTCTTTCATCCTCGTTTTTATCCGAGATGAAACCCACATTGTGGGTCAAGTACTTTTATGGTTATCGAGATCACATGAAAACTATATTAAATTAGCTATGCGAGTACATCTACATTTGTCAATATCACTTGAAAACAATCTTAAATCTGCAATACCAATTTTTTCATGTTCATGTGCCTGGTATCTGTTTAATGAAACTTCTCAGAAAAAGACACATAGCTAAGATAAAAAGAAGGATACCCAGCCAGACAAAACATTCAAAGTATATGTAAGAACAACAAGATTAGGCTACTCTTCACTCTCTATCTAAAGAATTCTTAACCTTGTCCGCAATAAAAAAAATTCAGAAATCTGTCGACTAAACAATAAAGGAAGCCCGGATAAGAATAAAAATAAATACGACTAACGGACCGGAACAAAGTTGTCAAACTCCATAGCACAAGCATGAGTGGGGTTGCCAACGTCCTTAGCAGTAACCTTAATGTTTGCCCTGGTCTTGCTCCTCAGTCTCTTTATGGTTGAGCCCGATTTCCCAATTATATTGGCCGACTGACTAGATGGAACGAGAACCCGACACTCCTCTTCCTCACTCCTCTTATCTGAATCGCCAAGGGTACCCACCGCCTTTGCAATCACAGCATGGATTTTAAGAAGAGCGTCTTGAGCAGCGCAAAGAGGCTCCTTGTCATGAAACTCGTCAACCTCAACCGCTCCCTTGTTCCTCAAGTAGCAATATACAGTTATGACCCTATCCTAGGCACCTGGGAACAGGTCCACAACCTTAACCTTGGCCTTAGTGTCTTGCCATATCGAGTTGATCACTTTCCCACTCTTCCCGATTACACTCCCGATAACACCATTGGGACATAGTATCCAATAAACCACCAGCTCATCCCCGACCTTGGTATCGATATCGTTCACCCGTCTCCTTTGGCTCTTGCTCTCTCCTTCTCTCTCCCGATGATCCTGTTGGGAACGACCTCGCTTCCCTTCACCTATTCTCATCAAAAGCCTCCTGAACCATCAAAAGAAAGGTCATTTATATCATGTGTTTCATATGTGCATCACAAACAGTCATACTGGACGATGATGCATGCAAAGCTTATGAAGAATACACACACACACGTGTGTGTGCTTATGGGTTTATAACACTATTTTCATTGACTCGCCGGGCCTCCATCTTTCCTTGCCTCTTCGCTCCCGGCTCCTTGCTACAATTTGATACACACAAACATATTTTCCATTTTTAAGTTGCCGGATTTTCTATATTTTTTTAATCTATTTAAGATCTTTGCTCAATTTGATTAAGAATATCGGATTTTTTTGTTTAATTTTTGTTGTTGAATTTCCCCCCCTAAATTTTGGTTCTTCGGGCTCAGGTTTTGGGCTTAATTAGGTTTGGTTTCGGTTCGGATCCTATCGAAATTTGGTTCAGTTCTATATATTTTTGAATTGGGTAATTCGGGTAGTGAAACCCGAACTAGACCAAAGCTCACCTTTAGAGTAAAGAAGAGAGAAGAGAACACAAGGGGCGAGTGGCCGGACTACCACTGAGAGAGAGAGGACTATTAAGGTTAGAATTTCAAACACTTCAGTAATTTAGTTTTAATTTTTCTAAAGTTTCGATTATGATGATTGAATTATATAATTTCGGATGAATACAAATTATTCAAGTTACTTTGCAATCAACTTCACTTTTATATGCAATTATTGCTTTGTCTCTTCTAAAATAATGCTAGTATATGAAATCTTATAAGAAATGCTGCAACTTCCGAGTGTAAAATCTACTATTCAGTATTTCTCTGTTAATTTCCAGAAAAATTATAGAACTAGATAAGATTAGGGGAGTACACACTTTTACATTATATATATATATATATTATATTTTATATTATGACATTTATTCCGTAAATTTAAGGGATTGTATTGTAAAAACGGGTGGACATATATTTCTAAAATAGTGATTTTTACAAGACAAATGGTTTTCTAGAGATTCATATTTAGAAATTAAATTAAAAATACTAGTGTGAATGCTCCTCAGGCAACGTTTTGGTGCCAAAAAGTTATAACGTAATATTTTCTCTCCAGTTGTCTTGTGTTCAGCATGACTTGTTCCCATTGTCCAATACGTCAAAGGGTTATGCCCTCATTCTCTTTGAAGTTTGATCCATTTTTCCCTTCATTTGATTTATGGATCACTAAGTTTGATCCATAGTTTCCTTCAATATGAATACCCACAATTTTCTATTTCATTTAGCTTATGCAAACATTTGTTCTCATTTCTTTA